>PVIC010012511.1:0-39560 GCA_004025085.1 Thryonomys swinderianus
ATGCTGGGCGTGGAGACTCACGCCCACCAACAACCAACACCGCATACCACAATGCCGGACGTGGTGGCTCACGCCTGTAATCCCAGCACTCGGGAGGTAGAGACAGGAGGATTGCTGGGTTCGCGGCAGCTTGCCTGGGCACCATAGTGAGCTCAGGGCCAGCCTGAACTACAAAGCGAGACCCTATCTCCAAAAAGCATAAAAAAAAAAAAAAAATTCTTCATTCACTTGTTAGTGTATTTTTAATTTTGAAAAACCCATTTGGATCAAAAAATGGTAATGAAAGCAGCACTTTTTTATTTTTTAACATTTTAAATATTTTATACTTTTTTTTTTTTGAGACAGGGTCTCACTTTGTAGTTCAGGCTGGCTCTGAGCTCACTATGTAGCCCAGGCAAGCCTTGAACTCAGCAATCCTCCTGCCTCTGCCTCCCAAGTGCTGGGATTACAGGCGTGAGCCACCACGCCCGGCAATACTTTATGTTTTTTAACTTTTTTTTTTTTTTTTTAAACAGAGTCTCACTTTGTAGTTCAGGCTGGCCCTGAGCTCACAATGTAGCCCAGGAAAGCCTGGAACTCAACAATCCTCCTGTCTCTGTCTCCTGAGTGCTAGGATTATAGGCATGAACCACCACACCCAGCACTGTGGTGTGTGTATTGATTGCAGGTGGGTGTGAGTCACCACACCCAGCGTTGTATGTGGTTACCAGAGATCAAACTCAGTGCTAGGCACCAGAACCACTGAGCTAAATCTCCAGCAAATTTTTAACATTTTTTAAAAAGACAGCTAGGGGGGCCGGAGATTTAGCTCAGTGGTTCCGGCGCCTTCCTCACAAGCGCAAGGTCCTGAGTTCGATCTCCGGTAACCATATACAATGCTGGGCGTGGAGACTCACGCCCACCAGCAATCAATACCACATACCACAGTGCCAGGCGTGGTAGCTCACGCCTGTCATCCCAGCACTCGGGAGGAAGAGGCAGGAGGATTGCTGAGTTCGAGGCTTGCCTGGGCTACATAGTGAGCTCAGAGCCAGCCTGAACTACAAAGCGAGATCCTGTCTCAAAAAAATAAATAAATAAATGTATTTAAAAAAAAAAAAAAAAGCACAGCTAGGGCCAGGGATTTAGTTCATTGGTTCCAGCATCTACGTGGCAAATCCAAGGTCCCAAATTTGATCTCCGGTACCACATACCACAGTGCCAGGTGCAGTGGCTCACACCTGTAATCCCAGCATTTGGAGGCTGAGGCAGGGTAATTGCTGTGAGTTTGAGGCTAGCCTGGGCTACATAGTGAGTACAAAGTGAGACCCTGTCTCAAAAAAAAAAAAAACTCAATTCTCATCTGCTTTTGTGGTTAATGTATTACAATATATTGTCATTAAAGGGTATGAATAAACTTTAACTTCACATAGATATGCAACTGAAAAAAGTTTTTAGGTGCCATTTTAGGTAACTATTATATTAAAATATGACAAGTAATTTCTTAAATCATTTACTATAATGAGCTTTTCTATTCTGTACATTCACAAAAGAATGGGACTAAAGAAAGCCTTACAATTTTTGAGCACGTATTTGATCTTTTGGTGGCCCAGATTTAAAGGACCTCCAGAATTTAAAGGACCTCCAGGTTCAAACCTGCTAAGAACCACCACTCTACACTAACGTCAGTGCTGTCCATCTGAACAAGTCAATTAACCTCGTCAACCTCAATCTCACCAGCCACTTAAAGGAAGATACTGTGATTTTATTGATGTGGGGTTTAATTTGCTTCTAAGGAGGTGTCTACTTGGCAACTCAGATGAATTTCTGCAGAATGGGACTGCTAAGGGGACAAAAGTTCAAGCATCACTGACAACAGTAAGAATAGCTATCATTTATGCTATTAATTGCTCGGCCCTGTATGAAAAATTTTACATGTATGTTCTTGATGTAATTTCTCATTTTTTCAGTTCTATGGCAGATACTACTACTATGAGCATTTAGAGGCTGTCGGAATAATGTAAGTATAGGACCAGAGATTTAGCTCAGTGGTTCTGGCACCTGCCTTGCAAGCACAAGGTCTTGAGTTCGATCTCCAGTAGCATACAATGCTGGGTGTGGTGACTCACACCCACCAGCAATCAGTACCACACCCCACAGTGCTGGGCCTGGTGGCTCATGCCTGTAATCCCAGAACTCAGGAGGCAGAGACTAGAGGATTGCTGAGTCCCAGGCTTTGCCTGAGCTACATAGTGAGCTCAGGGCTAGCCTGAACTACAAAGTGTGACCCTGTCAAAAAAAAAAGAATAATGTAAGTATAGATGAATCAAGAGTTCCCCCAGGTCCATCAGTTAGCAAGAAGGAAAAATAAAACTAAAATCAAGTCTGGTCCAAAGGCTGATGTTCCTTTCCAAACATCATGTCAACTGGAAAGATTATGTGTTTGGGAAAAGTGAACAATAAGAAAGGCAATAATTCAGAAAAATATGTATGACATAAAATATCATATGTACAAAACTGCAACTGTAGGAAAATACATGCACAAGGATGAAGAACATGATTGTGCAGAGGTTTGTGGAAAGATGATCCCCTCCCCCAAAGGAACTGTTTATTTTGTTTCTCAATAAAAAATGATTTTAAAGAACGAGGGATTTAGCTCAGTAGTTCCAGCACCTTCCTAGCAAGTGCAAGGTCCTGAGTTCAATCCCCGGTAACCTATTACCACAGTGTGGAGTGTGGAGACTCATGCCCACCAGCAATCAGGACCACACACTACATTGCCAGGCATGGTGGCTCATGCCTGTAATCCCAACATTCAGGAGGCAAAGGCAGGAGGGCTTACCTGGGCTACATAGTAAACTCAAGGCCAGCCTGAACTACAAAGTGAGACTCTGTCTCCAAAAAAAACAAGGGGCTGGGGATTTAGCTCAAGTGGTACCACACCTACCTTGGAAGCCCAACGGCCCAAATTCAATCCCCGATATGATCAAAAAAAAAAAGATTTTCAAGCTGAGCATGGCAGTGCATGCCTCTAACCCTAGTTACTCAGGAGGCTGAAGCAGCAGTATCACATGAGCCCAGGAGTTTGGGGGCCAGCCTGGCCAAAATATCATCTTTAAAAAAGAGGCCCTGCTCTGTGCTGCAGCATTTCTAACATAAACTTCCAAGGTGTCTTTATGAGAAGGACTTACATCTACTCTTTTCTCCCAGCTGAGGATATAAATGACCAGAGAAGGTAAAAGGGTATGTCCAAGATCACAGAGTAAGCATCAAGTCCAGGGGACGGAGGACGCAGCCAGAAGCAGTGACAGGGACCAAGAAGGCAAAATCAGGGCTGGCCATGTGGCTCAGTGTCCAAGCACTTGCCAAACACATGCAATGCTGCAGGCACATCCTCAGCACAATGGGGGAAGAGGGAAAAATTAGGGCACGCACCACATACCCAGACACCCAGACACCCAGACACGGGTGACAGGCCTATGTCCCCAGTCCACCACTCATGTGCTGCACAACCTTTGCCAAGCTGCTTCAGGGAAGTCCCATCTAGTACAGTGAGTGACCTTTACTACGGAAGGTGTAGGAAATTAGGCAAAAGTTTACAGGGGCTATTCTGAGAGGAAAAAAAAAAAAAACACTCTTTTAAACCTTTTTCTATCCTCAAAGGGTTATTATAGTCATTGTTAAGGAGATTACTAGTCCCTGGACTCTTCTTTTCAAAGTAACCAGGCATAAAACTACACAGGAGGATAGTGTATGAGAAAAGAGACCTGAGGCCTAAAGCAACCTCTAAGTCTGAAAGGAGCTCCCTAGGAACTCAGGCAGGCAGGGAACACCCAGCAGGGAGAGCTGACATGACATGAACAGGAATTAGTTTGGTTTACGCACTGGGTCCTACAGTTCCTTAGAACGAACATCTATTAAATTCAGCTTTAGGGGTTCAAGAAAGCTAAACAGTTCTCTGAAGTTTTACCTAATGTGGTATCTTCAGTCCACAAAGAAATCAGCAAAATAAACACTGATTAAATCACCAACACTGTCCAAATAATGGACCAAGATCAGATGACTTTACTTACAATTATCATGAAGAGAAAAAAAAAAAATCCAACAAATACACACAATGTTATTTCTGTGGTTACTGTTAAAGGGGAAGTACATCAGCTTAAAACCTTACTTAGCTCCAAGGCTTCCCATCCCCATATCTCTATTTAGCATTTTCTCAAATACTGAAAGTCAAAAGTTCAAACATTTGTGAAGTGTTTAAATGACAATTCTCAAGAAGTAGGCTCTGCATATCCAGGCTTTGTTAGACACAATGCCAAGATTATTTCCCATAACTTTGTAAATAAAACAAGGGTAATATATAAAAGAATATATTTTTCATTTACATGATATGCCCTAAAGTGCCCCCAAGAACACTCCTAAACAAAGCCAAATAAAACATGTATATTTATGGACTTAAAAGTGATTTCAGAAACACAAGAAAGTTTCACTGCAGTAAGCTACTCTAGCCGACTTCTACTGGACATTAAACTAGTACCATGCTACCATCTAAAGACAAACTCAACTCAAAATAACTAATCTTCACAAATATACTTAAGAGAGAAGACAATTTTTTTTTTTTTTTTTTGAGACAGGGTCTTGCTTTGTAGTTCAGGCTGGCCCTCAGCTCACTATGTAGCCCAGGCAAGCCTCGAACTCAGCAATCCACCTGTCTCTGCCTCCCGAGTGCTGGGATTACAGGTGTGAGCCACCACACCTGGCACTGTGGTATGTGGTACTGATTGCTGGTGGGCGTGAATCACCACGCCCAGCACTGTACGTGGTTAGTGAGATCAACTCAGGACCTTGCGCTTGCGAGGTGCGAGGCAGGCACCAGAACCACTGAACTAAACTAAATCTCGGGCCCAAGAGAGATAACAAATTTAAAGACTAAGCAAATTATAGGAGACTCCAGTGTCTGACCAATGATAAAATCAAATGACTATATCATTTACATATTTTTCTGTAATCAATCCAAGATTAAAAACTTTAATGAAAATAAATTACTCTGCCACCTCAAATATCTACCTTAACAACAATGGGGGGGAAGAGGGCTCTGTGATAGAGCAATTACCTAGCATGACTGAGTCCCTGGGCTCATTCCCCAGCAACACACACATACACACACACACACACACACACACACACACACACACACGAGCGCGCGCGCGCACCAGTTCAAATCTCTGTGAGCTTTTAATACACTCCATAACTCTGTCATGGTTTTTAATCTAAGGTATATGATAAAAGCCTCTCTAACAGTTTTCAATCAAGTATGATAAATCAAATGAAAAATAGTATACTCTGAGCAATCCCCAAAACTTCTTTTTTTTTAAAGACAGGGTCTTGCTTTGTAGTTCAAGTTGGACCTGAGCTCACTATTGTAGCCCAGGCAAGCTTCAAACTCACAGTAATCCTCCTATCTCTGCCTCCCAAATGCTGGGATTACAGGTGTGAGCCACCACGCCCTACATTGTGGTGTGTGGTACTGATTGCTGGGATTATAGACAGGCATCAGCCACCTCACCAGGCATTGTGATATGTAGTACTGGGAACATCTTGCACTTGCCAGGCAGATGCCAGAACCACTGAGCTAACTCCCTGGCCCTTCATGATATATTTTAATTCTGTAGTAATGGCAAGAATTTTAATTCCCACATATTAACAAGAGGTTATATGATACGAAACAGCCTAGACTCAGACACAGACCGTACAAACATCTGATTTCAACAGCCCAATTCTTTGGGGTAAAAAGATGTGGAAATACTTCTCATTAGTCACATCAACCTTTACAGTACAGGAAGAAAAAGGTGCCAATTCACAGGATGTACTGTACTTGAAAAGCATTTATGATCATTTAGTGTAAACAGAAGGATGAAGAAACTATAAGTTCCTGCTAAGATACAATTTCCTCTTTTCATCCAGCCTTTGAAAGAAGAAGTTGATTTCTGAAACAGGTATTAATGTAACTGTGGACAATCAACTAGCAACTGTGAAGTAGTTAATAACCACTTCAATTATAACAAGGCTTTATCAATTTATTCTCAACCAATGTAAACCTAGTGCTGGCAACATGTTGACCTATTGTACACAGGGCAACATGTCCTATCCAACATGACTTCTGCCCAGTCCCGTGGATAAGGAAGCACCCTCCACTCCCAAATCCTCTCCTTGGGCTGTTGCTACTGCCTGCTCAGCTAAGCAGACCTGTCAAACCCTAGGGCTCCTAACTTCCTAAATACAAAGTAGCATAACCATGAAACCTCAGGAAAAAAAAGAGAAGCTGACAGGGACTGAGGAAGATGACAAAAAGACCAAGGTGCCATCTTCGTCATGGGTACAAAAGAAGTACAATGTACTGATAAGCTGGTACAGAAAGTACAGGGCAGCCATACCACTTTCTCCAGAGGTTGGGGACGGGGGTGGCGTGGCAGCAGTAACACTGTGCTTGTCCCAGACGGTCTCCAAGATACCTACCAGGAAAGGAGAAACTGACTTTAAGAGGAATATAAAACATATCATATAACAATCAGGTCTGAAAAACTGATTTGAACCCTTTATCAAACCTCAGTATTTGAACATCCCTCCCACTTGTCTGTCTCCCTGTAGCCATGCCCCTCCGCTTTCAGATATTGATACTGGAAAGTACAGTCTCACTCAGGGTCTCCACTGCTGCCCCTCAACCTGGCAATGTGCCTTCTTCCCACTGTTCTCAACAACACTGCTCTGTCCAAGACACCTGGTTGCTGTGTCCATTCAAAGACGACTTTAATCCTTGTTCTCCTGGACTACTCTGTGACGTTCCAGGCCACTACCTAAACTCTTCTCTGAGCCCTGGTACCATTCTTTTCTCTAGTTTCCTGAAACACGATTCCATCTCTTTCTTTTTTTAATTCTTTATTTTTAATTATTTATTGGTACAATTTATATACATCTCACAATCACACATAGGGGAATTTGTACCAATATATGACACAAGTTAATTCTCATTTTTACCCATATCCCTACCTACCCACACCTCCCCACCCCCTACATACATGCTCTTTTATTTTCTTTCAGAATCATATTTATTCCTTCCCCTCATTACATTCCCACACCAAATTTCCTTTGGAAACTTCCCATTCTATAAAAACGGTCATACTTTCTAGAGCTCATTTGCATCTACAGGTGCTCATATCAAAGAAAAGATCCAGTATTTGCCTATCTGTGATCTATTTATTTCACTTATTAGTGTGTCCTCCAGGTGTATCCATTTGCACATAAAATGAATCAATCCTGTTTTTCTTTATGGCAGAATAATACTCCATTTTATAAAAACCCACATCTTCTTTATCCACTCTCCAGTTGATGGACATTTGGGTAGTTTCCAAGATTGGGCTATCACGAACTGAGCTGCTATGAACAATGGTGTACATCTGTCTTTCCAATGTGATTTTTT
Source organism: Thryonomys swinderianus (assembly GCA_004025085.1). Classification (NCBI taxonomy): domain Eukaryota; kingdom Metazoa; phylum Chordata; class Mammalia; order Rodentia; family Thryonomyidae; genus Thryonomys; species Thryonomys swinderianus. The sequence continues at coordinate 7,457 of PVIC010012511.1, forward strand.
AAATTCTTTTGGGTATATTCCTAGCACGGGGATAGCAGGGTCAAATGGGACCCCTAGTCCTAGTTTTCTGAGAAATCTCCACACAGATCTCCACAATGGTTACACAAGTCTACAATCCCACCAACAGTGGAGATGGGTTCCTTTCTCCCCACAGCCTCGCCAGCATTTATTGTTGGTTGATTTTGTAATCGCAGCCATTCTTTGTGGAGTGAGGTGAAATCTCAGTATTGTTTTCATTTGCATCTCTCAACGATTCCATCTTTTTCTACATCACCAGCATCCCTTGCCCACCCATCATTTAAACTATACCTCTCTGGCAGACCTCTTATACAGTCACCGCCTCTTCTCCTTTCACCCTCTCTGCTGAAGTAACTCACCTACTGCCACAACTTTAGCAAAACACTCTTAAGCTTCTCCAAAACTCATCCTGACTGACTGCCTACACCAACCCCATACCACATCACAGAGACTTAAAAATAAGGCACAAAAGAGCTAGGGATTTAGCTCAGTGTTTACGGCATCAGCCAGAAAGTCCCAAGTTCAATCCCTTGTAACCACACACAATGCTGGGCATGGTGGTTCGCACCTGTAATCCCAGCACTCGGGAGGCAGAGGCAGGAGGACTGCTAAATTCAAGGTTTGCCTGGGCTACATAGTGAACTTAGGGCCAGCCTGAACTACAAAGCAACTCCTTGTCTCAAAAAAAAAAAAGAAAACCTCCAGAATAAACAAATCAATATAGACAGAAAGTAAATCCCTGGTTGCCAAGGACTGGGGAAGAAGAAAACACTAAATGGGTGCTGAAGAGGAAACTGTCCCTCTAGACAGCCCAGGGCTGAGCCACTCACTGCACACACACCCTGAACAAGCAGGTCCCACAGCCCTTGGAACCCTGGCACTCCACTCCTCTTCCACCTTCTTGTCTTACCCTGTGCTGTGCTTGCCCTTTGTACTCCATCACGAGTCTCAAATCAACAGATGGGATAAAATGCTCCACACAATTACAACTAGGACACAGGAACTGATCTCACATCTGGTCTCACTTCCATGCACAGAATGGGAAACCTCCCATCCCCACATTCTTCCAACTTTTCCTGATCTTAAATTCAAATTATTTTAAATGACATGCTTGCCACCCACCTGACTTAAGCCACAATATCGGCATTTAAGTCATATCCCCACAATCTAGACTATATCTCTTTGATCACAAGTACAGCAAAGACCAAGTAAGGAAAGACTACTAGGAAATTAAGTTACAAACCTAGTTTGAGGTTCTACTATGTGTTTAGACACCAGGCTGCAGGGGACAGAAGACAACACTAAATACTTTTTTTTGTTGTTTTTTTGAGACAGAGTCTCACTTTGTAGTTCAGGCTGGCACTCAACTCATCAGGCAAGCCTCGAACTCAGTAATCCTCCTGTCTCCGCCTCCCAAGTGCTGGGATGACAGGTGTGAGGCACCACGCCTGGTACTGTGGTATGTGGTATTGATTGCTGGTGGGCGTGAGTCACCACGCCCTGCATTATATGTGGTTACCAGAGATCAAACTCAGGACCTTGCGTTTGCCAGGCAGGCACCGGAACCTCTGAGCTAAATCTCTGGCCCTAAATACTTTGTTTTTTATGCTTACTTTCAGGAATACCTCCACCAAAGACCTGAGCTCTGGGAAACTAAAAAGGCCTTTGTCTCTGGGCACCACCAACTAATTACCTGTCAGGAGCCCAAGCACGGTCTGCACCTGGTCCAGCAGCAGCTTCCGCAGCTCCTCCTTCCGAGCTACACTGAGGTCTTCACGGGGACAAGCCAGCTCTTCTGAGGTTGTCTTCAACATGATCAGCCCAAGGGGAGTGGTCACAGGGGACTGGATCAACTGCCAGGGAGAGAGCAAGATCTAAGAGAGTGCTGACTGAATTAAAAGGTATAAAGAGGACTTAGTAGCATTAATCCTATTAAGCAGCTTTGTATTTGCTTAATCTTACATGAACAGGCTATAAAAATCACTTTAGAAAAATAACTTTAAGTACATTTATATAGTTTTACTTAACTAACTATTCAAAATATATTTCACCAGGCGTGGTGGCTCATGCCTGTAATCCCAGCACTTGGGAGGCAGAAGCAGAAGGATTGCTGAGTTCAAGGCTTGCCTGGGCTACAGTGAGCTCAGAGCAGCATGAACTACAAAGCGAGATCCTATTAAAAAAAAAAAATTCAACCTAAGAACTGACTTATGAACTTAACCTTAATACCGTGAACTTAAAAACAGCTAGAGAAAAATGTTCTTTGTTTCTAATGGCCCAATTTTTACACAAGTCCAGATTTCTAACAGTCTTACTCACTTTGCCTAATTGCAAAATTTTATACACATACATACATACAGAATCACATACTACATTATGTTCTGCCACAGACAGACCATTTATACTATCATGATCTCATGAAATTATACCCAAAAAATTCTTGCCAGCTTGGTATTTTTATTGCACCTTTTCTAGATCTAGGTATAATTAAGATACACAAGTGTTTATGCTACATTACAACTGCCCACAATATTCAGTACAGTAACATGCTGAGTCGGTTCAGTAAGGCAACAGGCTACCCCACACTACCTGGGTGTCAGGAGGCACTGCAACCTGAGGGTGTATGTGCTACAAGAACATTCACCTGGGGCCAGAGATTTAGCTCACTGGTTCTGGCGCCTGCCTGGCAAGCACAAGGTCCTGAGTTCGATCCTGATAACCACATACAATGCTGGGTATGGTGACTCACGCCCACCAGCAATCAATACCACATACCACAGTGCCGGGCGTGGTGCCTCACGCCTGTCATCCCAGCACTCAGGAGGCAGAGACAGGAGTATTGCTGAGTTCGAGGCTTGCCTGGGCTACATAGTGAACTCAGGGCCAGCCTGAACTACAAAAAGCGAGACCCTGTCTCAAAAAAAAAAAAAAGAATGTATCTCCATGAACTATACACGATATCCATTTCTTGCATCCCAGTAACATGAAAATGCTCCCACCTTCATCACCAGACTCAAATGAGCAACAGAATCTTCTTTAGCTTTTAGGCCCCCAACTATTTCCTGATGACTTCCAAGACCTGACCTGCTTGTAACTAGGTGTCCCCGCAAAGCCACATTGGTGCCATCAGAGGTGCCATCTGGAGGAGGCTGAATGTAAGGGGTGTGAATGTGGACTAAGGATGGGTGGTAACTACATTAGTCCTCTGACAGGCTTGGCGTAGTTCTGGGTGGATAACAGGAAGCCTCACTCTAGGTTGGGTGGCACCAACCAATGAATGGGCTATAAGCCTAGAAAGGTAGGCTCGTTGCTGATCATGCCTATAGACTGACACCTCAACACCTCCTTTAACTTTGGGTTTTGGCATTGGGTGTTTCAACCCAGCAATGACAAAGTGACTAAGGCAACCTGTAATAAGACTTCTCTCCTGGTCCCAGATTCAGGTATCACACAAAAGGAACACATAAACCGGGTGTGGTGGCTCACGCCTGTAATCCCAGCACTCGGGAGGCAGAGACAGGAGGATTGCTGAGTTTGAGGCTTGCCTGGACTACATAGTGAGCTCAGAGCCAGCCTGAACTACAAAGCGAGAACCTGTCTCAAAAAAGAAAAAAAGAAAAAAAAAAGGAACACATAAATCTTATTAAATCTCATTTTTATCAGACAGAATTCACCAACTTCTGCCCAAAACTATTCCCCCTTCCTTTATACTTGGCCTGGAAAATATGTCTGAATCAGAAACCTAGAAGTCAGTCAAGATTCCTCCCTTCCCACATCCCCACACTACCATCTCGTCACTGACCAAAGTCCCCTAAATGCCTTGCCTCCATCCACCAGGTAAGGTCTTGGCTTGGTTCAGACCTTCCTCATTTTGCCCAGACTTCTTCAACAGCCACCTTCCTCAACTCTTTCCTTCTTGCTTTGCTCCTCCACAATCCAATCTTTAAAATATGGCCGTGTTTTCTCACCCTTCAAAACTTATTAGCTCTCCAAACATTAAACCTACCTACTTGTCAAGATAGCCTCTTATTCTTACCACCTAACACCCCATCCCAGAACACTGAACCTATATGCTCTGACACCACAGCACTCTACAGATACTTCACTACAGTATCATTCCCTGATGGCTGATTAGTGTTCCCACCGCTCTTTTTACACTAAACTCTGAAACTACTATATTCATCCCTGTAACCCAACATCTGGTACAGCACCTAACAGGCTTGCAAATACTTGCCATGCTAGTTATTTTTCTCTCATTGCTGAGACAAAATACCTAACATTCAAAGTTAAAGGGGAAAGGGTTTACTTAGTTCACAGCCTATACAGCAATTCAGTCCAGAGTTGGCTGGCTCCAAGGCAGAGTGGCACTTGGCAGAGAGGCAACAGGTCATGGCCACAAAATACAGCAAAGGCAATAAGTGACCTTCACAGCATCCTTGCCCTTTTTACCTCACTCAGACTACTTAGGACAAGCGGCACTCAAACCCTTGATCCTAGTGTTCTCGGGCCTAGCAGTGCACCATGAGTCACATACTCTAGATTCAGCAACCTCTGAAATAGCCATACCTCTTTTGTATGAGGCTTTAGGGGGACATCTAAACACAAGTCATAACACTTGCTAAACAGAATTTCACAAAAAGTTCATAAGTAGTTGCTTCTCCATTATACAAACATACAATTCATCTCAGGAATATAAAATTAAAGGATCACAATAATTCATCCTAAAATAGTCTCACCACTGCAGTTCTAAAACACAGATCTTAAATCTTCTCAAGATAAAGAAAATCACTTCTATGAACAAGCTATTTATAAGATAAAGTTTCCTCAGGCACATGCTTACCTGTAAAATGTTAGTAAAAAAGTCATGGTAGAACATGGGCCAATCTTGACGTCCAATATCAACAATAACTTTGCAGAGTTTGTTCCGGATAAAGTAAGGTAAGGTTTTGTGGTGAGCCAAAAGGAGTTTGGGCAGGCAGCTACGGATTTCCATCTTATCCTGAGATGGCACCCCAAGCCACATTTTATTGATCAGATTCTGAAAAATAATGTATATCTCTTAAATTAATGATCTACATTCAAAAATAACAAGCTTTCATCCTATAATTAGCTACAATGCCTCACAAAAAAACCTTAGTGGTTTAAGGCTTCTGGCAAAATAAAAAAATTAACTAACATTAAAGTGACAGAACAATTTCACTCCTAGGAAGATCTGCTAAACAACAGACAAAAAGCTGTATGTGTAAAACTTTCCATCACATCACTATCTCTAACAGCCACCAAAATATAATGACAGAAGTAACCGTAATGTTTAAAAGTAGGAGGATGCTTGGTGAATAATGGCACAACCATTATGAGAATATAATATAAAGGTGAGGGGAAAATAATTCAAAATGGCACAATATGGTATTAATTAGGTGTCTTTTAAATGTCATAGGTGGCAGAGCATAGGACTGGAAGTTAATATAAATGAAAAATTTTGTGTGGGGTGATGGTATTATAAGTGTAATCCCTTTTCCCATGTCATCATGAACACTCAGACATTTTACCAAAAGTCAACCGCCCCATTGGCCTTTCTGATGTCAAAGACAGAAAGGTGCCTTGGAACACCAACAGACAGACACACTGTCTGGGGCAAAGTCCCTGAGCTCAAAGACATCACTGAATCATGGTCATCGGTACATGAAAGCTAAAGTCTAATGCCAATGCTGTGACAAATGACTAGAAAAACTTTTCATAAAATGATAAAATTACCTGACAACTTACCTCAAAAACCGTTAAACTGTACATCATGACATAGTCATTCCTACTGCTGGAGAGAAAATATAGGCAGAATCTCCAAGCGCCTATTTGCTGGGCAAAGTTATTAAGAAGCTCCTCTGGAAAAGTTAGAAAGAAAAGAAGGCTATAAAAACACATGAAATTAGAAGAAGGCTAAGTTGTTTTACCATTTTTCTAAACATGCCTCTTTATATAATATAAATGGTATTAAAACCCAGCTTGATTCTTCAAGACAGAAAAAGCAAATCATACAGTATTTTTCTAACTGAGAAAACATCAGTGTTCTCAGACATCTAAAAGCTAGTGACATTGCCACGGATGTTTTCTTGGGTAAGAAACTATAAAGTAGTCATTTAATTTAATGTGTACATGGCAAGTTAATAGAAGTATCTATCACTCCACATTCTTTTTCTTTTTTGGTTCCATATTGAGGACTGAATCCAGAGTCTTTACACTGAACTACACCCCACATTTATTTTTTGAGACAGGGATTCATAAAGTTGCCAGGGCTACGCTCAAATTTGCAGTCTTTCTGCCTCAGGCTCCCAAGGTGGCAGAATTAGAGGAACACACCACTAAACCCAGCTTCACAGCACCTTCTGAAAAATGACAACAAACATGTATCCTCTGATTTGAGATATACATCTCCTCACTGCCCCTCAATCTTCAGTTAAGTCTACACTGTACACATATCATACAAAATGATGGCTAGGGAAGCTGAAAAGCAAAAGATTAAGACTAATCTCACAGGCTGAGAACACACCTCAGTAAGTAATAAAAGCACTTGGCAGCATGTGCAAAGCTCTGGGTTCAATTCCTCAGCACATGTGTAAGGAGCAGTCTTGTCCATATATCACATCAATTAGAAGTGGTTTCCTTTATAGGCACTTGACAGCAACAGCCAAAACTCACAAGAAACTATCACCATCGTTCCGGACATGCTGCCCCAGTAACCTTGACTCATAGCATTAGTCATAAAATATAACCTGAAGGTAAAAAGACAAAGGCCAATAATGCTGGGAGTCTCCGAAGCCTATGAGAAAGCAGAACACACAGCTGCTCATTCTAATCACTGCTCTGCTAGTTCTCTACAATTTAGGTTAAATGTAGCAAGACACTCTCACTAAAAATTTTGCTGTCCTCTCACCGGAAATTTGGCTCAGTGGTTCCAGCACCTGCCTAGAGGTCCCTGGTTTGATCTCCAGAAACCACACACCACAACACTGGGCATGGTGGCTCACGCCTGTAATCCCAGCACTCAGGAGGCAGAGGAAGGAGGATTGCTGACTTCAAGGCTTGCCTGGGTTCCATAGTGAGCTCAGAGCTAGCCTGAACTACAAAGTGAGACCCTGTCTCAAAAAAAAAAAAAAATTTCTGCTATCCTGTTAAGCAGGACATGAATTTCGGAGGTGAAGGCAAACCAGTGAGAATGCTATGGCTGCAAAGGAGGTACTCTGGGCTCATTAATTCTTTGAGCATGACCCCCAGGAAGCCATTGCTCCTCCTGCCTATTTCTTCCACTATTAAAATGACCACATGGTCTCTCAAACTCTCCACTACCAGCTCCATCATTCTCTATAGCACTAGCACTTGCCTTTGCTGGAGTATGAGGAGAGCCTTTTAAGAAAAGGGCTCCCGTGCTCACGTGCTCACTTCGGCAGCACATATACTAAAAGGGATCCCTTGGGGGCCTGAGATTTAGCTCGGTGGTTCCGCTCCTCTTGCAAACTCAAAGTCCTGAGTTCAATCCCCAGTAACCACATACAATGCTGGGCATGGTGACTCACAACCACTAGCAATCAGTACCACATACCACAATGCTGGGCGTGGTGGCTCATGCCTATAATCCCAGCACTCAGGAGGCAGAGACAGGGAGACTGCTGAGTTCAAGGCTTGCCTGGGCTACATAGTGAGCTCAGGGCCAGCCTGAAGTACAAAGTGAGACCCTGTCTCAAAAAAAAAAGAAAAGGGCTCCCTCTTTTCCATCTCAGTAGGAAGAGCCTTTCATTTTTTCTAAAACAAGAAAAAAGAAGCAAAAGTGGTTCAAACCCACACAGTTAAATAAAGTCACTAAACCTAGATCCCAAGATAACTGAAAGAACACACTCCATTGTATGGAACCCAACCTCCAAATTCTCCTATCCCTAATTTAAACTAGACATTTGCAGCAGCTAGTTATTTTAAAACTATTTTTAAATCATATTCAAATATAGGCATGTTTAGAAGGTTCTACTTTTATTTCACAAACACATAAAGTGAGAAACATTTGATTTGCAAATCAAAAATTAAGAGAAAAGCCAAAAACATTTCAACTATAGCTTAAAAAGAAAGACTTCGAAGAAATTAAGAGTATGGAAATGTAGCAGACTAATATAAAGATCCTCTACCTTCTTTGGTAAAGGTTATAACTGACATCTTGAAAGTAAGTAGAGGACACTGTAGCAGCATAAAACTAACAAGGGGTCACTCTGAGGGTCAAGAGAGGGTCAACCTATCTGAAGAGTCAGAGAACCAGAGAAGCAGACACACTGGGTCACTTTTTTTTTTGACTGGGGACTGAACTCAGGGCCTTGCACTTGCAAGGCAAGTGTGGCACCACTGAGCTAAATCCCCAGCTTAGAAGGTCTCCTAAGTCAGATGCCATCTCTTAGGACTGGCTTCTGTGCATAAATGCCCAAATTCTTCATAGTATATTCCCTTGGAAAGCAGGGTAGGTAGGGAACAGGCCCAAACCAACCAAGTTTAAAATTAAAAAAGAGAAGAAGTAGCACCTGGGCCAGAGATTTAGCTCAGTGGTTCCAACGCCTGCCTGGCAAGCGCAAGGCCCTGAGTTCAATCCCAGTAACCACATACGATGCTGGGCATGGTGACTCATGCCCACCAGCAATCAATACCACATACTACAGTGCCAGGTGTGGTGGCTCACGCCTGTAATCCCAACACTTGGGAAGCAGAGGCAGGAGGATTGCTGAGTTCCAGGCTTGCCTGGGCTACATAGCAAGGTGAGGGCCAGCCTAAACTACAAAGCGAGACCCTGTCTCAAAAAGAAAAAAAAGGCCCCAGAAGTGGGTACACCTGATTCTGCTGCTAGAAGTCATTATTCATGAAAATGTGAAGGATGGGAAAGCTAACAGTACAGAAAAGGAAAAGAAGCTGAAAGCACCCAAGTAACGCCAATTATTAGATTCAGAGGAGACAGCTGCACACCAAAACATGTTTTCGGATGTTTTCATTAGTTTTGGGTTTTGTTTTGTTTTTGTTTTGAGACAGGGTCTTGCTTCATAGCTCAGGCTAGCTCTGAACTCACTATATAGCTCAGGCAAGCCTCGAACACAGCAATCCTCCTGCCTCTGCCTCTTGAGTGCTAGGGTGACAGGCGTAAGCCACCAGGCCCAACACTGTGGTGTGTGGTACTGACTGCTGGTGGGTGTGGGTCACCATGTCCAATATTGTTGCATGTGGTTACCGATTTCGAACCAGGGACCCTGCACTTGCTAGGCAGGCACCAGAACCACTGAGCTAAATCTCCCACCCTAGTTTTGTATTATTCAACAGTCATAAGCTCTTTATGCAAGTTCAAAATGTTGTAAAAATTAGAAACAAAGGGAGGATTTTACACTTGTTCAAAGGAAAGAAATCCTTTCAGGAAGCCAAGTTGTAGACCTCACCAACCACCAACTAGTGGGACCAGAGAAAAAACAGCAAGAACTCTAAGGAAAAGCATGCAGGCTTGAGCAGCCACAGCGACCAACTCCTTCCTCCCCACTTGTCATAAATGATTCTTTACAAAGTCAGCATTCCACTTACCTATCTCTCGTTTCCTTTCGTTGGTCGTACAATCATGAAAAAATTCTGTCATCAGACTTTCCAATGCCCTGAGGGAGGCTTCTTCAGATGCCTAATAAAGAGATTTGAAAAAATAAAATACATCTTAAATTCAATTGTTCTTCAGTTGCTTCCAGGTCATATTCAAGGCAAGAGCAATTTACTTCCTCAAAACATCTTAGTTCAACATTCTTCAAATACATGGTCTAATCCAGAAATCTAGAAAAATTTCCCAGCTGACTTAAACCCAAAAAGTTAGTTTCTTCACAAAGTCAAACTACTGCATAGTTTTCAATTATGTATAATTCAAAGTTCAATTCTGGAAAGACGTGAGAGTTCCTGAACAGGCAGGATGAAGACATTCACAGAGCTGCATCTGGGCAGTATGTGGCATGGGTTCATCAGGTTTCTGAGGAAATTTCCAGACTCAGGAACAGTCAGCTCTCAGTCTTGCATGAGCAGCTACCAGAGATTAAGGGACAGCCAAGAGCCAGCCTGAGCAGGGACTCAATATCACTACACAGGAACCAGACTGCTTGCTCAGGCTGAGAAGAAGCCAAGTGGACTGAGGCCCCAAGGCTTGTCCTCTCCCATTTCCATATGGAACTCCAACAACCCATTTCCTTTCACTCAGTAAAGTAGAGGAACAACAGTTACCGCCATGAGCTTGAGTCAAAATGCCACACAACCTACCTGCCTGCAAAATGATGAGTATTTCAGACCAGGTCTACATCCTCACTGGCATGGATCTACCCCAAACATAATCAAGAAAACAGCATTCCTGATTTTTTAATCTCTTCATGCCTTTATTCCTATCCACCTCCTTTTCCTCAAAATGGAGGATTAACTAGGGAATGAACCCAGGGGTCTTTCACACTGAGCTACATCCTGACTCCTTTTTAATTTGGAGACATGGTCTTGCTAAGTCACCAAAGCTGCCTGGGCTGAGCCCAAACTCATTATCTTCCTGGCTAGGCCTCCCAGGGGGTGGGATCACAGGTACGTGCCAAACAAACTACCACAGTAGTTTGGACCAAACCACCAGCTAGTAACTGACTTATGTGGGAACCATGGAGCCCTGGTCCTCTTCATGGATAAACCAGCACTTAAGACAACCACCAACCACAGAAGCCAAATCAGCCTTGTACAAGGCCATCCACATCAAGCAGCATGTGTACGTACACTGCTTTAAACACGAGTGTCATGTTTCAGCAATACCTAGTGATGCTGCCCCTCACAGTCCTAGTATTAGGGCTACATGACAACAGAACTAAACTGCTGAGTGATGACTTGCTGCATGACAGTTTATAGCACTTCTGAGTCTGACTTTGGCTCATCTTCACATTTATGGCTAAAGATTGGCCTTCCATTACTCTTTCAAACTTGTGTCAATTTAACTGAAAAATATCCTTCCCGTGCAAGCCAACCTGTTTATTATGCACTGTCAGTCAAGCACAGTGGGGGCATACTTGTAGTTCTAGCCACTCAGGATACTGAAAAACCAAGCCTGAGAGTTCATGACCAGCATGGTCAACATGGCAAGATGCTATCTATTAACATCAACAACAAAAGAAAAAGCCTATAAATATTTTCAAATGTAGAAATGAGCTGGAAAATGATGCTAGAATAGGCAAATCATTTTAACTTTTTAAGGTGTTTATGTTCATCAAAACAGTCTTGTTCTGCACTGGAGGGTTAGCTCAGTGGTTCTGGCGCCTGCCTTGTAAGCGCAAGGTCCTGAGTTCGATCCCCGGTGACCACATACAATGCTGGGCATGGAGACTCACGCCCACCAGCCATCAATACCTCATACCACAGTGCCGGGCGTGGTGGCTCACTCCTGTAATCCCAGCACTTGGGAGGCACAGACAGGAGGATTGCTGAATTCTCGGCGGCTTGCCTGGGCACCATAGTGAGCTCAGGGCCAGCCTGAACTAAAAAGCGAGACCCTGTCTCAAAAAAAAAAAAAAAAACAGTCTTGTTCTCATTGACAATGCCATTTTCTAAAATGAATTTATATGAACAAAGACTGCTCTGACCTGTTTCACAAATCAAGTCAGATGTACCATGGGGGAAAGGGTAATGCTGTTTACAAATTAAAAGGCTATAGCCGGGTGTGGTGGCTCACGCCTGTAATCCCAGCACTTGGGAGGCAGAGACAGGAGGATTGCTGAGTTCGAGGCTTGCCTGGGCTACATAGTGAGCTCAGAGCCAGCCTGAACTACAAAGCAAGACCCTGTCCCAAAAAAAAAAAAAATTAAAAGGCTATAGGAAGATTTTCAAGACTCAAGGCAAGGAGGACAAGTTGAAGTAACTTACTACCTATTAATCTTTTGCCAGATGTCTCCCCCAAAGTCTCATGCGCTCAGAGCTGGGAGTATGTGGAGGTGGATGGATCTAGGGTATGTGAGGCTGAGATTTAGTTGTGTGATACTTACAGGTTCATGATTACTAAATCAATTCACTGGCTGCTTTTACATAGTTCTGGGTGTGAATAATGGAAACAACACCCCAGGTGTGGGTGACACCACCCAAAAGGCTTGTAGCCTGGAAGGGATAAAAGAGAAAGGCAGGCTGCTGTTGTTTGCTGTTTTACTGTCTCCTGCCTGCTTGCCGTGGACTATTTCTCCTCTGAAATGCCCTTCTGCTATGCTGCCTTGCCTTGGACCAACCTGACTATGGACTGAAACCTCTATGAACTATGAGCCCAAAAAGCCTTTCCTCCTTTACCTGTGGATATTCAATTTTTTGTCTCCAGAATATGGCACAGCTATGTACACACCTAAAATGAGCCACAGTTTCCTACTCCACAAACGGTTAAAATCTGCAGTCAAGTGCTCTCAACTGTACCTTCCTTGATTGTATCTGCTCCTTTTATTGCGGCTCATGGGTCAGCAGTTCGGACTTACTTATGCTGCTGACTCACTTAGGACAGATCAGTAACACAATCAAGAGTCAAGTCACCTTGGAGAAGGTGAAAGTTTGCATAACTTGCTATCTTCTTTGCTTCTTCTCCACACCCACAAAAAATACCATCAAAGTCTGCTGGCTCCTGTTTCACACTCTTTCTTAGATTTAGACCTTTCCTCTTCCCACCATTTCTACCAAGCTCTACTCAACTCCTACCTAGATTACCATGACTATTACCTGGTCACTTCGATAACAGTTTTTCCAACTCCAATCCACTTTGCCTGCCATTTACTACCAGATAAATATTCCCAAAAACAGAGCTTTTAAATCTGGACCAACTAGGGACAACACTTACTGAGTACCAGTCCAATTAAAGTGGCTTAGATACAGAAATCATAAGACAAACCCTGATTCAAAGAGCACACAAGTGATCTGAGAAGAAACGAGAGCAAAGCCTATGAATACAGTGGTAGAGCTTAACAGTTAACTCATGAAGGTTGCAGCACATGTATAATCAACCTCAGAGACCAAAGAGCATGTCATGAGCCAAAGCTTCCCAGGAGTGAACACAGCTTTGGGTCTAGAAGGATGCAGTTATGTTTCCTAGGAGGAAAAGGAGGAGAGCACTTCGGTTCTACTGGACTGTCCAGAAGGACCCTTCACTACATTCTGACACTCAATGTCTCCTATGCAAATGTCTACTTCTAACCTGCACTTGCTCATGCTCAACCTTCACCAAACTTCTCACGAAGACTGCAAAGAGCCCTTCCTTTGTCCTGTCTCATAATCAGCATCACACACTCCTATCCACGCTACTGTTCTTTGGGCATTCCAAACACAGAACAGTTAAAGAATCCAGGTACTAGGGCCAGGTTCCCTGAACTCAAACTCAAAGTCAAACACACTGTAACTTCTGCCTATTTTTTTAACTCATCATTTTTTCTTCCTGGGCAAAACAGGGGACAGAAGTATTTACACTGTGTTAAATATTAAATTAAATAGTTTACATACAGCACACAGTCAACGCAATGCCAGGTTAGTAAAGTAAGGACTGAAAAATCAGAACTACCATGGTTAACACTTCACAGGTGTTAGGCTTCTCTAATCACAACACAAACTGTCTGCAAAGCACTGCCTCATTTGTATTCTCTCCAGCATTCAGTAGGGACTGGTGTTCAAATATTTAATGGATCAAATTCGGCAGAGTAAAAGGAACAAGAAGACAGCTGGTACCACTTTCAACTTCTCAGGAATACTGGGAATTCCTCCAAATTTTACATGTGGTTCTGTTTAAATTTCTTTGTTCAAAGGTATGGATCATAATGACCTTTGCTCGCAAAGAGACTCAAAGAATCTGTTTAGAAAAGTAAGGACTGCTAATAATGTACTGAAAAAAGAAAGCAACACTGAATTGAAGATAGATAACACAGTGATTAAAGTAAGGCACCCAGATGAAGGTTTCCTTAAACTTTGATTAAATCTGTAATGTTTTACTAAAGGCCTCTAAAACAAACCACTCTGAATATAACTTTTATAAAATTGGAATTGGGGGGTGCTAGTTTTAAAGCCACTTTTATCAAATTGTTTGCTACCTTTTTCAGCAAGGAGTTACCTCTTGTACATTCTAATAAAAAGTGATTCATAGAGGTATCCTGTACTCAGATTTATGACCTCCTTTATATCAAATATGAGCAAAATGACAATTAACCCAGAATCCAACTCAAAAATATATGCCCATTTTGTGCCAAGTCTAGAATAATTTCATTACTCTATCTGCTTGTACATAAAGACTTCTGAAAAAATGAATTCTATATGTACTGCTAACCAAGGCTAACGTGTGCACCAAACAGCCAGGCATTGTAGCACACACCTATAATCCCAGCACCCTAGGCTGAGTCAGGAGGATCTCAAGTTTGACCTCAGCCTGGGCAATTTAGCAAGCTCTGGTATCAAAATATAAATTTCTTTAGAAGATTTGGGACTGTGAAGGTCATGAATTCAAACTCTTAAGACTGAAAAAAAATATGCAAAACATACCAAATATATTACAACAGATACCATAAACAAAGAAACTCAATCTCATGTAAATGTTTTCTGAAAGCTAACAGGATTATCACACATGTCAAAATTCATATAACACTCTCATTCTTCCCTACATCCTTCACCATTGCAAAGAAAACAGATGCACATAAGTATGAGATAAGATAACATCCTTGTATGTCTCAACTCCCAGGTAATTTTCTCACTGTGTTTCCTTATAAGTAAAGCGGCCAGGCCAGCTGACCTTAGATAATCTAGTAGTCAGAAGAACAGTCAGTGAAAACAAAGGCTCTGAATAGCTTGCTCAAAATTTTAGCTAGCAAGCGGGCAGGCATGTCTACCACAGGTGCTGCTTGCGTGGCTGCATCCTTATCCTGTCAGAGGAAGAAAAAGCAAAACAGACAGGGACACGGGCAGTAGTACACTCTTAGGTCATTAATTCTAAACTTCAGGTTCAAAAGCTGCAGGGGTAAAATGTCTACTGAAACAAAGAGTCATAGCATAATGTTACAGGAAGCTCCAACCAGGGCAGAGTCATGATGACCCCTCTAAGAACTCATGCATGGAATGAACAGCAAAGTGGTCCATGACCTCAAGGGAGCCCTTGTCCTGTCTACAACTTAAATCTCAGCAATATTTGTCCTTTGGGAATAACTAGAGACAGAACACCACAATATCTGCATGTACTTAATATTTAATGAAAATATACAATTGGCTATATCTAAACATAATTCCAGTCATCAGGGGCCCTTTTCTATTTTAGACTAAAATTACAGTAAGGCTGATCGATAGCAGAACATTCCTGCAGTATTTCTTGGTCTACACAAAATGCTGTCTCCTCCATGAATAAAAGGGATCTGAGGATTACTACTACTAAGGATCATGAGGGAGATAAGGCCCAAGTGGCTGGACTACAAAGTTCAACCTGTCCCACTGTGGAAGTGGGAAGGCTGAGGCAACATATTCCCATGGAGACCCATCTTTGTGATAGTGTACACTGTATGCTTACAAAGTCTACCGATGCATAAAAACAAAAGCCACCAGAGGCTGAGTATGGTGGTATGCATCTGTAATCCCAGCACTCAGGAAGCTGAGACAAGAAGAGCACCACTAGTCTGAGGCCAGCTTGGACTACACAGTGAGCTCAAGGCTAACCTGAGCTCTCCTGTCTCAAAACCACAGATACACCAAAAAGGCCACTAATTAGCTTGCCATTAACAGGTGCACTGGTTTCAAAAACATAAAACACTGTATAGAAGAGTGAAGAACTATGACAAGTAAATAAATTCTATACCTGGTCCAAAGCTGGATCCTACGCTGAAAAAATGCTGTTGACAAAGCTGGAATAACAGACTGTAGATTAAACCACTGAATCAATGTTACATTAATTGAAGCTAATGACTGTACAGTGAGGTGGTTATATAAGAGAATACTCCTGTGAGGAAATAGATTATTGCAGGGGCAATGAGCCTAGACATAGCGACTCACCTTTAAACAGTTCAACAAACAGTACTATGTATGTGAATGTATTTCAGTGTAAGTGCATATTATGCAGTAAGAAAAAAAAAGTACAAACAAAAAACAAACACCAATCTCTCAATCTTTTCAATCTTTCTGTCAGCTTGAAATAATTTCCATATAAAGGTTTTTAAATCTCATCTGCTGACCTAGCATTCCCCACCTTGTCCTTCTCTGTTCCCAGCTGGCATGGCAAGTGGGAAAGAGAAAGGAAGAAATTAGTACACAGAAAAGAGATTATTTTTATTCTCATATCCTAGTTTTATTTTATTGTTTTTGAAAAGGGTTAGTACATGGCCTAGACATTAATAATTCTGCATCTATTGGTGCAAAACCCACACCTACTAGGTACTAAAATATGCTTTATATACTTAGATTCCAGTAAGATGGCTTTAATTAGAAAAAAATAAATGATAAAAACTTATTCCAGGGCTGGAGATTTAGCTCAGTGGTTCCGGCACCTGCCTGGCAAGCACAAGGTCCCTAGTTTGATTCCAGTAACCACATACAACAATACTGGGCACAGTGACTCACGCCCACCAGCAATCAGCACCACATACCACAATGCCGGGCATGGTGGCTCACGCCTGTCATCCCAGCACTCCGGAGGCAGAGGCAGGAGGATTGCTGACTTCGAGGCTTGCCTGGGCTATATAGTGAGCTCAGGGCCACCTAAACTACAAAAGCAAGACCCTGCCTCAGGAAAAAAAAAAGCTATTCCAGGGACTGGAGGGTTAGCTCAGTGGTTCCGGCGCCTGCCTCGCAAGTATAAGGTCCTGACTCCGATCCCAGGTAACCACATATAATGCTGGGCATGGAGACTCATGCCCACCAGCAATTAATACCACATACCACAGTGCCGGGCGTGGTGGCTCACACCTGTTATCCCAGCACTCGGGAGGTAGAGACAGGTGGATTGCTGAGTTCGAGGCTTGCCTGGGCTACATAGTGAGCTCAGAGCCAGCCTGAACTACAAAGCGAGACCCTGTCCCAAAAAAAAAAAAAAAAAAAAGTTATTCCTTTCAAAATAATGAGTAAAGCCAAGAAGAGGCTCTTTCTTCACCACCCGCTGCACCCCTCCCCAGGTACATCTCCCTGGAGGACGACCTATCTCTGCATGCTGAGTGCATAGAGACTGTCTGAGCACTCACACACAAGGCACGCTACCAAGAAACCCTAAAACAGGACTGCAGACTCTCCAGGCAAAAATAAGCCCCAGTAAACAGCAAGTTCAACCTTCCGTAACTCATGAGGATAAGGAAACTCAAGCATATCACACCCAAAATCTCCTACTTCCAGGTCAAAACACAGACCAGGCCATCAAGAGCTCTGACCCCTTGGCAGTTTCTCTACCCCTTAAAGAAATACAAAGGGCTCTACTCTTAAGGATGATAAATGAGCTGGTATGATCTTGCATTGGAGAAAACCAATAATGAGAGCATCTCAAGACCACTATAAAAGCATGCTGCAAACCTGATTAACACCATCACTCATATGTAAATAATTTCATTTCAGTTGTTTGTTGTTACCACGTACACTGTAAATAATTTCATTTCAGTTGTTTGTTGTTACCACGTATACTGTTTAAGATCAAGTTTCTTTTAAAATCGTACTACTCTGACTCTACAAAGTGGATTTAGCATTTTAAATAATAACTGAAACAGCATTTGTTTAACTATACTGTAGACTGTTGGGGTGGGAAGTACACAACACCAGGAATACTTCCTTTCTCCCCTCTAGGCTCTGCCTGGTAGCTTTGTCATCTCAGGGAACCAAGAGCAGGTCAAAGTCTAATGTCATTGCCATAGTTGTCCTCCCCCTCCTTCCTAGAAAAGCTACAAGTCCTCCTAGGCCTTAACACAAACGCCTCCCAGAAGGGGATAGGTAGGTTCCAGCCACAGCAGGCTGGCAAGGAACAGTTAAGGATAAGCAGGTGAGAGACTTCAAACCTCTTAGGAAGAAAGGGAAGGAGGGAAAAAAAGAATGTCAGGGGAAAAAATGAAAACAGAGATGCGGAGCTGGGAAAAGGGAGGCGGAGGAGGCAGAGGCAGAGGCAGAGCAGGAGCCAAGCGGTCTGACCGAGCAACAAGCCGGTGGGACTGGGCCACGCAGAGCCACCCCTGCAAGCCTTCCTGCAACTGGTGCTGGGGAGGAGAAAGGCAGTGGTTCCTCGTTCACATCCCCAACAGCCGGAGTCCGGACAACCCTGGTGGCCAGGGACCCGAGAGCAGATCCCTCCAGCAAGGGCTGGCCCTTGTGAAGGCCAATTCAGCAGCAGGACCCAGGCAGGCCACCATGACCGAGAACTCCACGTCTGCTTCTGCGGCCAAGCCCAAGCAGGCCAAGGCCTCCAAGAAGTCCACAGACCACCCTAAGTATTCAGACATGATCATGGCTGCCATCCAAGCCAAGAAAAACCGTGCTGGCTCCTCACGCCAGTCCATCCAGAAGTACATCAAGAGCCACTATAAGGTGAGTGAAAACACCGACTTGCAGATCAAGTTGTGCATCAAGCGCCTGGTGACCACTGGTGTCCTCAGGCAATAGGTGTGTCGGGGTCCTTCAGGCTGGCCAAGAGTGATAAGCCCAAGAGGGCAGTGGCCTTCAAGAAGACCAAGATGGAGGTCAAGAAGGTGGGCACACCAAAGAAGGCAGCCAAGCCTAAGAAGGCTGGTTCCAAAGCCACAAGCAAGAAACTTAAAGCCACCCAGGTCAAGAAGACCAAGAAGAAGCCGGCTGCCACGCCCAAGAAAGCCAAAAAACCCAAGGTTGTCAAGGCCAAGCTAGTCAAAGCATCCAAGCCCAAGAAGGCCAAGCCAGTGAAACCTAAAGCCAAGTCCAGTACCAAGAGGGCCAGCAAGAAGTGACAAGGAAGCCTTTCCTTACGGACACTCCTCTCTACTTTGTGTAAATACTTTTTTCCTGTCTTTCCTGATTCTCTGCAACCTTTTGCTCCATTTACTCTAACTTTATGAGACAGACTTTGGATTCCTTGGAAATTGTGGAATTACTGCTTTTCCTTCACCCGTTGGGCAAGGACTACAACAACAAATTTCCTCTCTGTAACGATAAGGATGTACTTATATTCATTTTGTTGATTTGCTATTAATCTTATGGGGTTCGGGGTTGGGGGGTTGTGTGTTGTGTTGGGAGTTGCTGTGAAGGTAGATAGAGAAGGACAGAACAGGCACCGCAGTTTGTTCTCTCTAGATGAGAGGGAGCCCAGGAACTGTAAAGATTTGTCGAAGTGTCTTTAAGGTTTCCTTTAAGTTGGGCGCCCGTGTGAAAATTTCCGAACCTTTGGCGAGAAGGGTGGTGTTTCCCCGTGGTGAGGAGCAGGGGGTCCGAGGCTGGTTCCTTCCCACCTCAGCCAGCCTGCCTTTCTGGTCTCCCTATTGTCTTAGGAAGGAGAGGGGACCAAGTGACAGCTGGTTGGAAAAGCTGTAGATTCACTCAGCTAGGAACCAGCCTTGGTGGGGAAGGAGGCATCTGGGCCAAGTCTCTTAATAGGAGCAGAAATTGGGGGGGAAGGGTAGGGAATCAGCCAAGTGCCTCAGGGTGCCCGATTGAAACTTGGGTTTTTCCACACAATTTGGTGGGTTATTGTGTCTTTGGAGGACTCCCCCTCCTTGGTATTTTGTTCCTCCTCTACAAGTTGTGGCTTTACTTGGTCTGGTCGGGTTCCAGCCCCACCACCAATCCCAACCAGGCCGGAGATTTAGCTCAGTGGTTCCAGCGCCTGCCTGGCAAGCACAAGGCCCTGAGTTCAATCCCGGTAACCAAATACAGTGCTGGGTGTGGTGACTCACGCCCACCAGCAATCAATACCACATACCACAGTGCCAGGCATGGTGGCTCACACCTGCAATGCCAGCACTCGGGAGGCAGAGGCAGAAGGATTGCCTGGGCTACATAGTGAGCTCAGGGCAGCCTGAACTATAAAGCGAGACCCTGTCTCAAAAAAAAAAAAAAACCTCCCGACCTCTTTTTACTTCTTGGTCTAAGTAGTTGTAGATGGGGGTAGGGGCAGGGAGTGGACGATAAGACACACCGCAATTGATTTGCAATTTGCAACATAGTTAGAGAAACTAGATCTATGTGCATGTGTGTGTATTTGTAAATATGCATACCTAAGGCTACTATATAGGTTTCGTATCAGGAGCTGGGAGAAAAAAACCTGTACAGTTCTCTTTCTTTTATTTTTGATAGGAAAATCACACACTTGCACGCCCCCTCGCCCCCCCACTGTGCCTTTTTTAAACAAGTGTTACTTGTGCCGGGAGAAATTTGCTGTCGTCGTAATTTTTTTTTTTTTTTTTTGAGACAGGGTCTCACTTTGTAGTTCAGGCTGGCCCCCAGCTCACCATGCAGCCCAGGCAAGCCTGGAACTCAGCAATCCTCCTGCCTCTGCCTCCCGAGTGCTGGGATTACAGGCGTGAGCCACCACGCCTGGCACTACAGTATGTAGTATTGATTGCTGGTGAGCTTGAGTCTCCACACCCAGCATTGTATGTGGTTACTGGGGATCAAACTCAGGACCTTGCACTTGCAAAGCAAGCGCCGGAACCACTGAGCAAACCCTCCGGCCCAATACTTTATAATTTTTAATTGACATTGTCACATATATGAAGGCTGTCAAACTCTGATTACTAATGACCAAAAGAGTGCCTACACGAGAGGGATAAGGATGCCCTTAGGAACAGCTGCTGGGGGACCTTGGATGACATTATACTGTACAGGAAGTGAGAGGATGCTGCCCTAGCAGAGATCTGTGTTCAGGAGGAAGTGCCTTTTCCTGACCAGGGGATTCTAAATGCTCCTCCCACCACACAGATGATCACAAAGGGAGTCTGCATAGTAACTCTCTCATGATGGCCTCTCAGCAGCTTTGGATTTTGTGCAGTACTACTAATCAATGCAATTCTGTTAGAACTATGACTGTTAAACTTATACAATATGGAAAGCTTGTCTTGCAATACTGCCACTACATATGGCTCCTTTCCTCTATACACCACTGGTACTTCAGTGGATTACAAGTGGCAGCAGCACACAGCAGGAAAGCAGATGGGAACTTTTCATTGGGGAGAAGGGGCTGGGAAGGTACACAAGAGAAAGGAGGGCTGTAAATTTAGCTCAATGGTTCTAGCACCTGCCTAGAAAGTCCAAGGGCAAGGTCCCTAGTTTGACAACCCCCCCCCCAACCACACTGAACAATACCAGGCGTGGTGACTCATACCCACCAGCAATCAGTACCACATACCACAATGCCAGGAGTGGCGGCTCACACCTGTAATCCCAGCACTAGGGAGGCAGACACAGGAGGACTGGTGAGTTCAAGGCTTGCCTGGGCCACAGAGTGAGCTCAGGGCCAGCCTGAACTACAACGCGAGAACCTGTCTCAAAAAAGAGAGAGAGAAAGGAAAGAAAGTGTTTATTTAACTCTTGTTCAGTTACCCAGCCAGGGACTTTGGTCTTGTTCACATGGTGGATGGATAGTGCAAGATACCTACATACCATTCTAAATCAACTTCCAAAACCCCAGAAAGATATGCAAACAGTCTGGTAGAGGGGCACATATCATCCTTCCTATAGGTCTACCAACGCTGATCACATACTGGGAAAACACAGGAAGAAGTTCAAGTCCTACTTTTGATTCAATCTGTGTCCCAGCTTTGCTCCTGTACTACGGGCACCAGCACAAACCCAAGAATGACTAGAAATCCCCTATCACTGCACCTGTTTCCTCCTTCCCACAAGCACAAGTACTCAGAGCCCTGACATCATCACAAGAGTGTAGGCTCATCTGCACATCGCACCTCAACTGACTTCACCTCGTTCTTATCTGCATGACTCTGGGCAAATCACTTCTCTCTGAACCTCAAGTTTCTTGCTTGCAAAATGAACTCCCAACAGTACTTTCCCTCACTAGGCATTTCTTAGAACTAAATGACGTAAAGTATGCAAATTCCTTACTTAGTACCCTTAACTGTAAATGAGCAAAACTATTCGCAACATATTCACTGGTATAAACTCTTTAAAAGAAAACAAACAGAAACCTCACATAATAAGCCAACTAAGTGCTTTTTAAAATCTCAAGAATGCTAAATACCTTCACTTTCGTTTTCATATGGGTCATCTACCAGGGCTGCACACAAAGAATGTGAAAATGACACCACATGCCCTCCAGGCCTCCAGCTGGGCCTGAAACAGTCAAGGTTTGGGACTATATCCAAGGTTCTAGCAGCAAAAGCTGTTTGCTTTGTTCTTTTGGTTTTTGTTTTTAACTATGGACCTCAGCATATAAAACAGACTCAAATGAATTACTATGGATGGAGTAAGAGTCCCCAAAATGTCTGTACTCCAAAACCCAGCTCCTGAGACACTTCTAAGAACCTCCATGGGCTCAAAGAGTGCAGAAATCCCTTGCACACAAGTTCAATATCCAGCACAAAACAAAAAACCTTGTACCAAAACATCTCCATGCAAAAGGAGCTCTTGCTCTGCCACTTTATGACTTAATCAACTCTAGAAAGTTTTCTTCAGATAATAAATGACTGCTAAACAATTGACTTTTGGGTGGCAGGAGTCAAAGCTTGAGAGCAGAGCACTGACCTATTTCATATAAGGCCCTGGATCTGATTTTGTACAAAAAAAATAACAGAATTAAGATACGTGGAAGGCTGGTTTGTAAGTTCTCTCTTTCAACTGTAAGCCCCAACTCCTGATGGATTCACTGCTGAATTCTACAAGATACTTATATTAGATCTAATGTTGCTACTTCTCAAACTCTTTAATGAAATTAAGAGGGAACCAATACTTCCAAATTCATTCCTGGAAGCAAGTATTATTCTGAACTACAGAAGGATCCAACCGAAAAAGAGAACTACAGGCCAATCTCCCTAACAAGCATATATGCAAAAAATCTTCAATAAGATACTGGCTAACAGAATGCAGTAAATCATTAAGAAGATCACACACCATGGCCAAATATCATTCAACCTGAGGGACACAGGGATGTTACAACATTCATAAATCAATACATGTAACACGCCACATTAACAGAAACAAAGACAAAAACCATGTGATTATCTCAGTAGATGCAGAAAAAGCATATGACAAAGTCCAATACCCATTGATGATAAAAACCCTACAGAAAATTGATGGTCTTGATCTCTATCTGACAGAAACCATCTAAGACAAACCCAACAGCCAGCATCATACTAAACGGTGAAAAGCTAAGAGCATTCACTGTAAAATCAGAAACAAGACAGGGATGTCCACTATCATTACTTGTTATTCAATATAGTTTTCTGGAAACATGTACCACAGCAATTAGACAAAGAAAGAAATAAAGGCAATAGGGGCTGGAGATTTAGCTCAGTGGTTCCGGCGCCTGTTTCCGCAAGCACAAGGTCCTGAGTTTGATCCCAGTAACCACATACAATGCTGGGTGTGGTGACTCACGCCCACCAGCAATCAATACCACATACCACAGTGCCAGGCTGGTGGCTCACACCTGTAAACCCAGCACTCGGGAGGCAGAGACAGGAGGACTGCTGAGTTCAAGGCTTGCCTGGGCTACATAGTGAACTCAGAGCCAGCCTGAACTACAAAGCGAGACCCTGTCCCAAAAAAAAAAAAAAACACACACACACACACAAAAAAAAAGGCAATAAGGATAGGAAACAAATAAGTTAAACTGTCATTATTTGCAAATAACCTGATACTCCACATAGAAGACCCCAAAAACTCCACCAAAAGACTTCTAGATTTAATAACCAAATTTAATAATGTAGTTGGATAGTCAACACTCAAAAATCTATAGCCTTAGGCTGAGCCTGGCAGCGTACTCCTATAATCCTAGCACTCTGGAGGCAGAGGCAGGAATATTGCCTCGAGTTTGAGACCAGTCTTGGCTACAGAGTGAGTTCAAGGCCAGCCTGAACTACAAAGGAAGACCTTGTCTCAAAAAAAAAAATTCAATAGCCTTCTGTACACAATAACAAACTGAGAGAAATTAAGGAAACAACACTTTTCACAATAACACCAAGAAAAAAAATGAATACCTAGGACTCAATCTATTGAAGGAAGTAAAAGACCTCTACACTGAAAACCATAGTACTCTCAAAAGATCAAAGAAGGTATCAGAAAATGAAAAATATCCCTTGTTCTTTTTTTCTTTCTTTTTTTTTTTTGAGACATTGTAATTTAGGCTGGCCCTGAGCTTACTATGTAGCCCAGGCAAGCCTCGAACTCAGCAATCCTCCTGCCTCTGCCTCCCAAGTGCTGGGATTACAGGTGTGAGCCACCACCCCTAGCATTGTGGTATGTGGTACTGTTTGCTGGTGAGCATGAGTCATCACACCCAATATTGTTGCATGTGGTTACCGGGATCAACCAGGGACCTTGCACTTGCTAGGTAGGTGCTGGAACAACTGAGCTAAATCTCTGGCACCTCACTTGATTGAATAGGAAGAACTAATGTAGTAAAAATGGCCACATCTCCAAAACTGTTATACAGATGTAATACAATCCTGATCAAACTTCCAATAACATACCTCACAGAACTAGAAATCACAATCCTAAAATCTATTTGGAACCAGAAGAGACCTGAATAGCAGAAGCAAATCTAGGCAACAAAGCCAAAGCCAAAGCCAAACCAAAGCCAAGGCATCACAATCCCTGACTTGCAATTATACTACAAAGCACAATACTTGAAAAGAAAAAAAAAAAAAAGACAAGAGGGCCGGAGATTTAGCTCAGTGTTTCCAGTGCCTGCCTCCCAAGTGCAAGGTCCTGCGTATGATCCCTGGTAACTACATACAATGCTGGGCATGGTGACTCACGCCTGCAATCCCAGCACTTGGGAGGCAGAGACAGGAGGATTGCTGAGTTTCAGGCTTGCCTGAGCTACATAGTGAGCTCAGGGCCAGCCTGGACTACAAAGTGAGACCCTGTCTCAAAAAAAAAAAAAAAGATAATCAGTGGAAGAGATTAGAAGATACAGAAACAACTCCAGACATACTCAGTTACCTTATCTTTGACAAGGGAGCCAAAAGCACCTTCCCTGGAAGATAGCCTCTTTAATGTGCTAGAAAGACTGGCTTTTCACATGTAAAAGATTGAACCTAGACCATATCTCTCACCATATGCTAAAATCAAAATGGATCAAAGATCTAAAAATTAATGCAGAGGGCAGGAGCTTTAGCTCAGTGGTTCCAGCGCCTGCCTTGCAAGCGCAAGGTCCTGAGTTCGATCCCGGTGACCACATAGAATGCTGGGCATGGTGATTCACGCCCACCAGCCATCAATACCACATACCACAGAGCTGGGCGTGGTGGCTCACGCCTGTAATCCCAGCACTCGGGAGGCAGAGACAGGAGGATTGCTGAATTTGAAGCTTGCCTAGGCTACATAGTGAGCTCAGGGCCAGCCTGAACTACAAAGCGAGACCCTACCTCAAAAAACAAAAAAAATTAACACAGAAACACTAAATCTTCTGGAAGATAAAATAGACATTGGGGTTTATAAAGACTTCATGAACAAAACCCCAATCACACAGGAAATATCACACTATATCCCATAAATATGTATTATATGACTTTAAGAAATTCTTGGATATAAAAATACTAAAAATTTTTTTTAAAAAAACTAGTTGAGCTGCGCACTGTGACACACGCCTTTAATCCCAGGCAGGAGGATAGCTGTGAGTTAGAGGGCACCCTGGATTACATAGTGAGTTCAAGGCCAGCTTGAACTACAAAGCGAAACCCTGTCTCAAAAAAAAAAAAACACAAACACAAAACAAAAAAGTTCAAGTCCTAGTGCCTCACCAAACCTGCCTATTCAATGTTTTCTAACTTTACACATTTTCTGACATTCTTCTCTGAAATATCTCTGCAACTTTTGTTCACCACAGTAGTTAACGCCTTCTCTAATAAGCCTTTGAAGCCCCAGAAATCACTGCATCCCTACCACACAGCAACTATTTACTAGGCCTGGAATTGCTCTGGGCTCCTGGCATACACCAGTGAATAAAACTGACAACAACAACTTTCCAGAGCTAATGTTCAGCACCAGGCAAAAACTAACATCACTAACAGTAAGCAGAAAATTAGTTTTTTTTAAAAAATCATAAACCTGGGCCAGGGATTTACCTCAGTGGTTCTGGTATCTGTCTCACAAGCACAAGATCCTGGAATTCAATGCCCAGTAACCATATGCAACAATACCGGGTGTAGTGACTCAGTCCACTAGCAATCAGGACCACACACCACAGTGCTGGGCATTGTGGCTCACGCCTGTAATCCCAGCACTCGTTAGGCAAAGGCAAAAGGATTTCAGAGTTTGAAATTTGCCTGGGCTACATAGTGAGCTCAGAGCCAGCCAACTACCAAGTGAGACCATCTCAAAAAAGAAAAAAAAAGCCAGGCGTGGTGGCTCACGCCTGTCATCCCAGCACTCAGGAGGCAGAGACAGGAGGATTGCTGAGTTTGAGGCTTGCCTGGGCTACATAATGGCCAGCCTGAACTACAAAGCGAGACCCTGTCTCAAAAAAAAAAAAAAATCATAAACCTTACAATAAGAAATAAAACAGGATGTGAGAGGGTCTAAGTATTCTAATGTGGGATTACCAGTTTTCAGGGTCTGTGGGTTTGGTTTGTTTGTGATACTCGGGAATTAAACCGTAACCTTACCATGGATAGATGAGCACTCTACCACTGAGCTCTACCCAGCCTACACTTGTCATTTCAAAAGGGTGGTCAGAGCAGACCTTACTGGAAGATGATACCAGAGAAGGCTCCAAGGATCTTGGTCATAAAGACTCCTAAAACCTAAAGAGGCAACAGCAAGGCCAAAGCCCTTGGCAGGAACATACATCCAAGGGTGGAAGAGGAGGATGCCAGGATGAAGTAATAGCACGTGAGCTAGGAGACAGTCTGACAAGTCTGCCAAATATGCCTGCATGTTCAGAGGGCAGTTGCACATATGAGAACTGAAGCTGACAAGAGACCAGACATCTAGTTCTTTGCTTCTA
Source organism: Thryonomys swinderianus (assembly GCA_004025085.1). Lineage (NCBI taxonomy): Eukaryota > Metazoa > Chordata > Mammalia > Rodentia > Thryonomyidae > Thryonomys > Thryonomys swinderianus. Next base: position 34,587 of record PVIC010012511.1, read on the forward strand.
GGTGACTTCAAAGAGTTCACTATGTCTGAGGCCTGGGATATCCCACTTGTTAAAGATCAGTGAGATGGCCAGGCATGGTGGCTCATGCCTGCAATCCCAGCACTCAGGAGGCAAAGGCAGGAGAACTAATCTGAGTTCGAGGTTTGCCTGGGCTACATAGTGAACTCCGGGCCAGCCTCAACTACAAAGTGAGACCTTGTCTCAAAAAACTAAAAAAAAAAACAGATTAGCAAAATGGGGAAGAAATGGTACGAGAAAAAAATCAAGGGTACATCTTGGTGCTCTGGAGGCCAAGGGAAGAGTGATAGAAAGGAGTGTTCAACTTGCACGATGCTATTGGTCAATGAAAAATGAGGACTAAACTAACCACTGGATTTAGCAACAGGAGAACCTTTGACAAATGAGCTTAAAGGAGAATGAAGTGAGGAACTAGAGATCTGCTATAGAGCAGTCTTTCCTGGAATTCTACTACAAAGGGGAACAAAGAATAAAGCAGTACCTGCCAAGAAAGCAGAAGTAAACGTTCTCAAGATAAAAAAAAAAAAAAACAACACCATATTTGTATACTATATGTATGTACATTGAGCCATAAACACTAGACAGGTACTAATTTCTTAACTCACTGACATCTATTATCTTCTATTACCTTTACTGACATAGACATATAAATGTATGTATGTATGTGTCTGATCTTCAACTAGATGCAAACAACTTCTTGTCATTGTCCTTCCTGACTCCAGTATGCCTTCTAGGAAGCCCATCCTGCACCTTCTCAAGCCAGCTCCTCTAGATTTCTAACCACACACTCCTGGTGTCAATGTGCCTTGTAGCAATGTGGTTATGCATCAATGGATTCTTCTACTATCACTCTTACCACCATCTCTCATATTTATCAGAAGTTAAGTCTTATCTTGCCAGCTAAGCTCCCTCCTCTGTGCTAGGGACCAAATCCCAGGCTCAAGCATTCTAAGCACATACTCCACCACTGAGCTATACCCCCAGCATCAGATTTCTGGGCCAGCATGCCTGGGTTTGAATCCCAATTCTGCCACCTGGTTGCAGCATGACCTTGCCAAATTACCCAACTTAGTCCCTTGAAAGTTATCATATATAAAATGGGAAATAAAAAGAGCTTCTGCCTTTTGGTACGGCTAGAAAGAGTAAGTGAATCCATATTCATAAAAGGCCAGGCATACATTAAGCTCTCTTCATATTAATGATTATATATTATAGACAGAACACCTGAGATTTTAAACTTGAAGGCAAGACATCAATAATGATTTCATAAATGAATAACCTGAGGCACTGAAAGGCTCTGGTTTATTGAAGAGAATTAGCTATACCACATTAGTGGGGTTTTGTTTGTTCAGCAGGTAATTTCATCACTTAAACAATGTCTGTACTAATCTTTTCAAAAGCTGTTAAATTTGGTGTGGGAACATAATGAGGGGAAAGAATAAATAAGATTCAGAAAAAAATAAAAGAGTATGTATATAAGGGTGGGGAGGGGGTGGGTGGGGAGAGATGTGGGTAAAAATGAAAATTGACCTATGTCACATATTGGTACAAATTCCCCACTGTTGTGTGTGATTGTGAGCTGTGTATATAATGTACCAATAAAGAACTCAATTTAAAAAAAAAGCTGTTAAAGTCATTCCTTGGTATTTAACATCTCCCCAGATTGACACACCCTCTGGGTACAATGTACTTGTCTGGCCACCTCTGCATACTATGGCTTCTTCACACCTCAAGACAGCACACCGCATAGCACAGCAGATGCACAAACTGATGGCACACTGCATAAGGGGCCCTCTCTAAGGTCTGATGCTGGGTTCGTTTCACAGCAGGTGGCATTAAAAACATAAGAAGCTCTTGCAACCAATGCAATTTCTAAGCAACTAAGAAAGAAATACTAATTTAAGCAAGGGTTTAATTTTGCACAAAATGTCTACATTAAGCAATAACTTATTCAATATTAAGTATAAATTTTCAGAGTTGTGGGATAGTTAGAATATTATACCACCATGGGAATTCAACCAAAAAGGGTGATTTAATCAAATGGAGTTAAGAGTACTGTAACCACAAATCTTTTTCAACTGGTTTCAAATGCAGAATCCTCCCTGCTCAGCAGGCAGTTTAAAGAGAACTCACCAAGCTTCCTATACTCCACAACTACCTCCACAAACAAAGCAGCTACATGACACTGATGGTCATTCCCAAAAGATGACACACTCTACAGCAAAGAGGTTTGAAGAAGACCCTGGATCCAATGCAAACTCCACCACAGGCATTCTGTGCAAATCTGTTAATCTCTCCTCTGGAAATTAACTAAAGTAATGTATAAACCAGTAAAGACTGCTGGGCGTGGTGGTTCACACCTGTAATCCCAGCACTTGGGAGGCAGAGGCAGGAGGATTGCTGAGTTGAGACTTGCCTGAGCTACATAGTGAGCTCAGAGCTAGCCTGAACTACAAAGCGAGACCCTGTCTCAAAAAAAAAAAAAAGGCAATATGTAAAAATTAGCTGTATTAAAGATATTTAAGAAATGTAGGTTTTTATCATCTCAGGCCATTTTCAAGTCCTAATACTGCTGACACTGTTAAAAGAAGATACTGCTGACATTTTTTTTTTTTGAGACAGGGTCTCGCTTTGTAGTTCAGGCTGGCCCTGAGCTCACTATTGAGCCCAGGCAAGCCTCGAACTCAGCAATCCTCCTGCCTCTGCCTCCCGAGTGCTGGGATGACAGGCGAGTGCTGGGATGACAGGCGTGAGCCACCACGCCCAGCACTGTGGTATGTGGCATTGATTGCTGGTGGGCGTGAGTCTCCAAACCCAGCACTGTATGTGGTTACCGGGGATTGAACTCAGGACCTTGCGCTTGCGAGGCAGGTGCCGGAACCACTGAGCCAATGCACCGGAACCACTGAGCCAGCCCTCCAGCCCACTGATGACATTTTTAAAATAAGACATGGAAGATACTATAAGATACTGAGCAAAATGACTAAGGCTAGTAGCACACTGGAAGCTACTCAATAGGCTGAGGCAGGACAATGGCAAATTAGAGGCCAATTTTGGCAAGTGAGCAAGAATCTGTCTCAAAATAAAAAACAAAAAGGCTAGAGGTATAGTGTAATGGCAGAGCACATGCCTGATGTACATGAGGCTCATGGTTCAATCCCCAGTACCACAAAACAAAAGCTGAAATGTAAATCAAGCTGTGTGTGGTGATTCACACTTGTAATTTCAACACCTCAGGAGGCTGAGGCAGGACAATTGCTGTGAATTTGAGGCCAGCAAGACCTACATGGTAAGATCCTGTCTCAAACAAACAAACAAAAAAATAAGCCAGTAAGAAATTAAGATGAAAAGAGTTCCTACAATAAAAACAAAGCCGTGATCCCATGTCCTCTAAGACACAAAACAGGCAAAGGCTTCCTAGCTGTTAGGTGTCAAAGCCTGCCCTCCCCAACCACTCCTGAGTGGAACAGGTACCTATGAACCAGCAGAGTCAGTGACGTCAAAAGAATGTGATTAGGAAATCCTACTGTCCTTATATTCACCATGGCCACGTGCTGTATGCTTACATAATCCAGGTCCAGATTACAAAAACCCTGACCTGCAACTTCAAGAAGAAATGCACCTGGAGATCAAGAAGCCAATGGCCTAACAATTATTTTTGCTATTGGAGATCTGAACTCAAGACCTCACTCATGAGGGTTTCTTTCTGGCTTTGTTTTTCTGTTCTGACACAGTGTTACTAAACTGCCTCTGCTGGCCTTGAACTTACATCCTCCTGCCCCAGCCTCCTAACCAGCTGCAATTACAGGTATGCACCACCATACTTGGATAATAATTAATGTTCTGACAATAAATTCAATGAAATCTGAGTAGAAGGGTGCTTTCCTAGCTCAGTTGGTAACAAAATTCTATTCAACCAATGTCCTAAACACACAGGGACAACTGTGTCTGTCCTGTTCATCTGCACATCCTCTAGGGCACAGTGTTCAGGGCTAGTTCAAATTCAAAGGTTTTCACACCCATATTCATAGTAGCATTACTCATAATAGCTAAAAGGTAGAAGCAACCCATCCATCCATTGACGGATGAATGGATAAAAAAACATTGCACATACACACAATGGGATTCAGCCTTAAAAGAAAATTCTAAGAAACCCTGAGGTATATTAACTGAAATAAGCTAATCACAAAAGACCAAATACTGTGATGCCACTTATATGAGGCACCTAAAGTAGTCAGATGCACAGAAACAAAACATAAAATGGTGATCACCAAAGGGACATTGCAGAAAGGAAGGAAGAGGAGTTAATGTCAAAGGCCACAGAATTTCAGTTTGGGAAGGTTAAAAGTTCATGGTGGGGAGGGTTAGTCAGTGGTTCCAGCACCTGCCTCGCAAGAGCAAGGTCCTGAATTCGATCCCCGGTAACTACATACAATGCTGGGCATGGAGACTCATGCCCACCAGCAATCAATACCACATACCACGGTGCCGGGCATGGTGGCTCATGCCTGTAATCCCAGCACTCGGGAGGCAGAGGCAGGAGGATTGCTGAGTTCGAGGCTTGCCTGGGCTACATAGTGAGCTCAGAGCCAGCCTGAACTACAAAGCGAGACCCTGTCTCAAAAAAAAAAAAAGTTCCTGGATGGATGGCCTTGACAGTTGCACAGAAACATGAATGTACTTAATGACAATGAACTTTACAGTTAAATGGTAGGTTTTATGAATATTTTACAATTTAAAAACCAAAAAACTTTTTAGGGCCGGAGGGTTAGCTCAGTGGTTCCGGCGCCTGCCTCGCAAGCGTTAAGGACCTGAGTTCGATCCCCGGTTACCACATATAATGCTGGGCGTGGTGGCTCACGCCTGTCATCCCAGCACTCGGGAGGCAGAGACGGGAGGATTGCTGAGTTCGCGGCGGTTTGCCTGGGCACCATAGTGAGCTCAGGGCCAGCCTGA
>PVIC010012512.1:0-39560 GCA_004025085.1 Thryonomys swinderianus
TTTTTTTTTTTTTTTTTTTTTTTTTTTTTGAGACAGGGTCTCGCTTTATAGTTCAGGCTGGCCCTGAGCTCACTATGAGCCCAGGCAAGCCGCCGCGAACTCAGCAATCCTCCTGTCTCTGCCTCCCGAGTGCTGGGATGACAGGCGTGAGCCACCACGTCTGGCACTGTGGTATGCGGTGTTGATTGTTGGTGGGCGTGCCTCCACGCCCAGCATTATATGTGGTCACCGGGGATCGAACTCAGGACCTTGCGCTTGCGAGGCAGGCGCCGGAACCACTGAGCTAATCCTCCGGCCCTACTCTCTGCCTTTTAAAGAGAGAGAAATCTTCTTTTATTTAATCTTCAGAGAAAGATGTTTAATAGGATAAGAGAGATCAGTGTGTATTTCAGGGAATTTATAGGACACAATGGACTGATGTCATATTTATGAGTCCCAGGTAAAGAGAAAGGCAGGTGCTTCTTCCAGCCATACAGAAGGTGTTGAAGAGCAGGATACATGAGGGTGTGACATGGACATGATGTGGGCAGGCTGCAAGATGGACTGTGATGACTGAGGTCCCCTCCCAGGTGACACTCGATGAAGTGGAGTCTTAACGAAAAGAACCAGCCAGGATAACACTGGGTGCTTGGGAGTTGAGAAGCCCTCTAGAAGGAGAAGCCTTCACACAACTCGGGGTAACTGTGGCTGCTCAGTACCCAGTAATGCGGGCCTCTCCCTCAACTGTGAAACCTGCCAATCTTGATTGCCTTTCAGCCCAAGCCAGTGCGAGTTCCAGTGCCCCTGTAAGACCGTCTCAACCATCCCCAGGAGCCAGGCGGGGAGGAAATCGAGCATCAGCTGCTGGGAAGAGGAAAGCAGCCAACTACAGCTTTTTGTATGCGGGAACAATAAACCTCCTCAAGCCAGGAGAAATGTCTCTGCTTTAGATGTAGTTTGATGCAGGTGAGACTTTAGAAATGTTCATGAGAATTTTTACTGTTTTGGAACAATAAGAGTTATTGATTCTGTTCCACTTTTAACCCATGGGTTAGAGCAAGAGCTAGTCTAGACATTTCAGGGTATTTCATTCCCAGATTCTTAGATTTATTTGTAAACAAATATGAATACCAAGATTTCCACATGTAGAAGATTGGCAATGTCTATTTTTAAAGCAAAATTCATGTTGTCCTCCTAAATATGAGCATCATAAATTCTTTTATTCAAGAATAATGAGTAATCCTTAGGGTAGACTTTGTAAAGTTAGAAAATGAAGCCCAGAGTAGTTAAGAAAATTATCTAAGAACAGAAGTATGAGCCATAACTTCAATCACAGTTATCCTGGCTTGGTAATAAACACACATTTCTTTTCTTTTCTTTATTCTCTTCTCCTCCCTCCACCATGCACCCATTTCATCACCAAGACACACTGCAGACCCCAGGTTCCCGTTTTCAGAGCAGGATATCATCCTATCTTGAATTAGATGCCCTATTAGGTGTTTCCTTGACATCTGGAACCTTTCATGCTATGGGGCAATTGCTTAATTATCCATCTCCAATTAAACCATAAGGTTTAAGAAGGCTGAGACTGAATCCACCCTGTTCATTGCTGTCTCCATGATTTGTAACACAAAAGTGCAATATTCATTTTTGCAATTTATTTTTAATGACTAAGAAGGATTGTGTATATTTATGGTGGACAATATAAAATTTTGAAATACACATGCATCATTGAATGCACAAATTGAGCTAATTGACACATTCATTAGCTTGCGCACATTTTGTGTAAGAACACTTACAGTCTACTGTCTTAGCTATTTTCAAGAATACAATACACTGTTATTAACTACAGTCATTGCATTGTCCAATATGTCTTGAACTTATGCTACCTGTCCAACATTTTACATCTTTGGCCAGCATCCTTGCCCTGCTACCCCATACCAGCCCTGTAACTACTATTTTACTATTTACCACTTTTCAAGACCCTACAACCTGAGTGATCATATGGTGTTTGTCTTTCTGTAGATGGCTTATTTAAATAAACGTTTTGATCTCCAAGTTTCTCCATGGATTTCCCTCTGTTTTTAAGAATGGACATATTTCACTATGCACATATTCTGCATTTTCTTTATTCCTTCGTCCACTGATGGATATTCAGGTTAATAACATATCTTGGCTGCTATAATTAGTGCTAAAATCAACAGGAGAGTTCAGTGTTTCTGGTACACATCAGTTTCCTTTCTTTGGATATCAGATATCGACTCAGGATGACACTGGATCATAAGATAGGTCTACTAGGGACACAGATGTAGCTCAGTGGCACCGAACCTGGCTCACTAGCACAAGGTCCTGAGTTCAATCCCTGGTATGGAAAAAAAAGAAAAAGGAAGGTAGGTTTGCTAATCTTTGGAGAAACTTCCACACAGGTGTCCCTGACGGTCTGCTAATTTACAAACTCACCAATCGCATGAAAAGATCTCTTCACCGGTGTTTCTGTTCTGTGAGATGGGGAGAGAGATGGGCAGGAGGTGGGTCCAGTAAAAAGAAGGGAGGTCTCAGTGAAAGGGGATATTAGAACCCTACACCCTCTTTTTTCTTTGGTTCTGCTTCTTGGAGGCAGTGAGCTGAGCAGGGTCCTCTGCCACATACTCCAGTTGTGACCTCTCACACCACACAGAGCCCAAAGCAGAGGCCAACAACCTTGTACTGGAAACTTCAAGAGTCTGAGCTAAAATAAAACTTGTTCTTATGAGTAGTTTATCTTGGATTTTGTCATAATGATGGGAATCTGACTACTTTTTGATAATGGTAATTTTACTATGTGTGAGGGGATAGTTTATTGTGGTCTTCATTTCCTTTCCTTTATGATTAGTGATATTAAGCATTTTCCCCTACTTTTTGACCATTTATCATCTTTATTATCATTATATTTTTGGTACCCAGGATCAAACTCAGTACCTCACACTTGCAAAGCAGGCATCAGAACCACTGAGCTAAACCGCCAGCCCTGTGTGTCTTCTTTAGAATAATATCTGCTAGTGCTCGCTTCGGCAGCACATATACTAAAATTAGAATAATATCTGCTCAAGACCTTTGACAATTTTTTATTAGATTTTGTTTTCTTACTATTGACTTTAAGAATTCCTTGTATATTTTGGATATTCACCCTTATCGATGATTTAAAAGTATTTTTCTCTTTTCATAGGTTGTTTCTTCACTTAGTGGATTGTCTTCTCTACTATGCAGAAGATTTTAAATTGATGTAATTCCCTTTCTCCATTTTTAGTTTATTGTCAAGTCTAACATGTTGTCTAGATCAACATCATAGAGCCTTTGCCCTGTGTCCTTCAATAAATATTTTCAAGTGAATTAATAAAGCACAAGAGGAGCTCTCTTTAGAAACAACAGTGGAATTAAGTCCTATTTTTGGTTTACGCTAAACCTGTGAATGCAATGCCATTTGTGCTTCTTAGAAGTAGCAAGTTTCATGTAGAATACTGATACTGAGAGGCAGGTTACAGAGGGTTCATTTCAAATCAAAGTGTTATTTATTGAACACAACTATAGGCTAGAAAATGTTCTAGTTTCTGGCATTAAAAAAGCAAATTCACTGTTATGCTATCTAGAAGGTTGCTATCTAAAGACAAAGGTAGATGCATGCATATCTATCATGAAAGGAGTGCATTTTGGTTAACTTAGTACAGTCACCTTATATAAAGAAATCTACTTGGCAGAGAGGGCAACTAAGATGAATCTTGACTCATGAAAAGGAATTAATCAAATGAGTTAGAATAGGTGCATAGAGCTACACCAGTGCCCCATTTCTGATGTTATGCCAGCCATTTAATTTTACTAGTACTTGATGAATAAATTGAATGTGGTAGAAAGTAAGACTGGAAATCTAGAAATGTCTAAATGAAAGAAACGAATCCATCAAAGACCATTGTTCATTGTAGCTGCTCTTCCATGTGACAGGACTAAAAATGAATGGATGAGCATAAATAGACCTTTTTTTTCAGGATTAGTAGAGAGACAAGTGGAGATGGGATTTGCTTCACATCCTTGGAGGAGTCTTCCCACACATCATCCAAAGTCTTGATGTACTGAGGTGAACTGCCCCACACCTTTCACAGAGTACAACCTCATTTCTGGAAAAAAAATCACATATAAACTAAATGGTGTAGACAAGAAGGAAAAGAAACAGAGCTTGGGAGAAGCAAGGGTAAGTGGTGATGACATCGGGTAATGGGGAGCTTTGGTATAGCTTTATATGTTAGCAAGAGAGGTTCAGATTGGCTGAGGAACTTTCTCCAGGACAGACAAATGAATAGAGGTATCTCCGAATTAGGCTGGGGTCAGTCTCCAGACTACTCATATTGTGGCCCAGTGAGGGATTTAAAGAGAATTCCACTGTTACAAGATCAAATGGACAAAAAGTCTGAGTATAAATGTACTTGTTTGCTTATTTTTACTTATATTGCACATTTATGTATTTAATAAGCACTTCATAAGTGGGGAGAGAGTATATTAATAATGCAAAACATCTTTTTTCCTTTGTTAAGTTTGTGGGTACATTTTAGGTATATATTATGATCACATTCATCATTGAGAATTTGTATCTGTACATGATGTATCTTGAGCTTTTGTAAGATGGAATTTACCGGTATAAACACCAGAGTCAAACAGCACTAGGCTGAAACCCCAGACTTGCCACTTCCTAGACGTGCGTTCTAGAGCTTCTACTTTCTTCACAGCCAGAGTTAGGCTCATCGCCTCGGCAGTCAGCATCCAGTTTACATGCTCTGTTGCATGCGCATTGCCTTCCCCGGGGCTTTCAGCAGAGTAAGGGCTTGAGACACTGAGGCTGTAAGAACAGTGATGGGGGGAGCAAGAAAAGGGCAACATCATGTTTCCCACAAAATAGTGGACAAAGCAGGCTTAAAGAGGAGCCTGAAAGTGTGACTAAAGGTTCGGAAAGGAAGGGGAAGAGGGCTGAGTGTCTGCTGATCTTGGCTTAGCTAGTGCTCATACTTCAAAATGGAACAAGCCTTCCCTGTTTGGAGGAATGACACTTAAACATCTGTCTGTTGGAAATGGATGACAAATTGGCCTGCTAAACTTCCCACTAGCAACGAAATCTCTACCAAGGGTATGAGCCTTAGGTTCACATCTGCTGCTGCTCTGTGAGATCGTTTTTTGTTTCGCCCCCAGGAAATCTTTGACTCGAATGATCCTCGGAGACCCTGTGACTGGGAGAGGGTCTCACGTGCAGGTCTACTCTCTGCACACAGCAGGGCCCACCCCCCGACGTTCGTTTTTTTATCTGCCACACAGTAATCTTGGTCATTCTGCATTCTTCTTACTATCTAGTAATCAGAGAAGAAATATTGTTTATTTTTCCAGAAATGAAAAGAAGATTCATAGAAAAGTATTAGGTTTTATGCTATTTGAGAAATCTTTCCTTATTGACATCAAGGAAAATTTTGCCATGGAATATGTAATGACTGTGTCCACCAGTATTTATATGTTGAGGTTCGTATCTCCTAGGTGGTGGTTTTAGGTGATTAGGTCAAGGAGATAGTTTTCATGAGTGGGATTTGAGCTATTTATTATAAAAGACAGTAGAAGACAACCTTTGCTTCTGCTGCCATATGAAGAGACAGCAAGAAGAAAACACACATGAAGCTGGAAATAGGCTCTCACCAGACACAGAATTGCCTGTCATTTTGACTCTGGACTACCTGGCATTCAGCATTTTATGTTAAATGATAACATCTTAAATATATTGGGTTAAATAAACTACATTAGAAGAATTTTGCTTGCTTCTTTTTATTGTTTATAGTGTGCCTACCACTAAATGTAAGTTGTCTATGTGACTCTCATCATGTTTGAACTGGACAGTACAATTACACTGGTGTTTATTCTTCTGAGGTCAACAGTTTCCCATTTGTGCCCTTTCATGAAGTGTTTATCAACATTTTTATGACTTCCAACTAATTCTAGCCAATTTATCATGCAGGCTAGTAAATAGTGCTGCCAGAAGGAGTTGGATCCATTTCTTTGCTTAAATACTCTGTCCTACCAGGGCTTTTACATGCTACCTTTCTGCAAAATCACAAACGATGAACAGCCCACAGACACTTACAAGATTATATGGTTCATCTTCATGCTGGTGCAAAAGTAATGCTGACTCAAAGTCCCATGGAAATTTTACAGTTGACTCTTAGTATGCCGTTGATTATGTTTGTATCAAATATCTAAACAACTGATATAAGATGTTTTAAAATACACTAGTAATAAAATACCAATAAACATTCTGTGTGCATCAATAGCAATACTCAAAAATGTATTTATCGTGACACCTCATTATCTGAACTGAAAGCCTTTATAAAAAGACTTTATTATTGTGATCATCAGAATCTAAAAGATTTGAGAAGTGAGAGATGTGGCATTAGATTTGTAGAACTAAATTTTTACTCACACTCAAGTTATTTAGTTTCTTTCAAAACTGTCTACATTTTAACAACAAAAAGGCTCACCAAGAAAGAAAAAAAAAAACCTAACAATTAGGTTGTTATTTGCTCATTTTTTGAAGGCTTTGTTTCAAATTGTCAAACAAATTACACACTATCTAAATACATGACAACTAATAGACAACTTGGATCACTTCATGGTTGTTGAAGCTTTTGGAAATATATCCCCAATAAAGCTTACAAATATAGTATAAAATAGATGGCCTGGTAGATTTGAAGACATCATACACCATGAATTTAGAAATTATTCTGAAACTTAGCCACCAAGTCTTTGTTTGATCAGTAACAAACTGTATGATATTGTGAATAGACTTGTTTCACCTATTTCAAAAAATAACCCAAATGTCACATTGGACAACTGGTTCACTAGTTACCCACTGATGTTACATTTGCTAAAAGAACACTAGTTGCTAGCACAGGAACTCTTCCCAAAGACTAAGGCCACATTCCTGGAAAAGTGTTGCAAGTTCACAACAGAGAATCGTATATTACAATCCCTGAATTTCAGAAAGATATAATGTTGGCCTCCTATATGAAGAAGAAAAATAAATTAGTATTAGCCCTATTAAAATTACACTACAATGATAAAATTGATAGTGAAACTATGTGTGGTAGTGCATACCTATAATCCTAGCATGCAGGAGGCTGAGACAGAAGAATCCTGTGAGTTTAAGGTCAGTCTGTGCTACACAGCAAGTTCTAGGATAGCTTGAATTACCTAGGAGGCTTTGTCTCAAAACAGTACAAACAAGAAAAAAAAAAAGAATGATACTGAATCTTTAATACAAATGAAGCTAGAAATGGGAATATTTTACAAAAAGATAAAAGGTGGGGTGGATATTGTTGACATTACACAGCAATTATGATGTTACTTGAAGCACAAAGCATTGGTCAGTGGTTGTATTTTACCAATTCCTAAACATGTCAGGCATAAAGAGTTTACAAAGAAAATTAACAAGCACAAAATATCACAAAGAAATTTTCTTAGAGGACTAGGATGGGAATTGATAAATGATCAATTACAATAGAGGAAGAATACCATGTGTCTGCCCAAAGAATTCCTCTAAAGAATGCTTGATCAGACCAATAAACAGACAGGTGAAAGAAATATTGCAAGAACCTCTAAGGAAAACAGGAAGACCAGCAAGATGTCAAGTATGCCCTACTAAAAAAGACTGGAGGGGCTGGAGATTTAGCTCAGTGGTTCCCGCACCTGCCTTGCAAGCACAAGGTCCTGAGTTCGATCCCCAGTAACCACATACAATGCTGGGTGTGGAGACTCACATCCACCAGTCATCAACACTGCATACCACAATGCTGGGCATGGTGGCTCACGCCTGTAATCCCAGCACTCAGGAGGCAGAGGCAGGAGGATTGCTGGGTTCCAAGATAGCGTGGGGTACATAATGAGCTCATGGCCAGCCAGAACTACAAAGTGAGACCTTGTCTCAAAAAAAAAAAAAAAAAAAAAAGACTGGAAAGCAAAACACACATGGTATCAGAGACACTTGGGTATGGAACATGCTGTTCTCAGCGGAACACCCTGTTAGGTGTGATAATTGAAGTAAATTTTTTTTTTTGTGGTAGAGTTTTATTTGTATTTTCATTGTGGTTCATATAGGAATTTATTTCTGCTTTTGTTCTTTAGATTTAGTAACCAGATGGGCAATGTAGAAAATGTTGATGTTTATTCTAAACACTCATTACATATTTGATAGTTTATTTTTTGATACTTTAATTCCCTGCCAAGTGGACATTGTATAATAGGAAGCTCCTGAGAAAATAACAGGACAAGAGAAGTGATAGGTATGGCCTGCCAAGCAGGAATGTGAAGATGAGTACACATGCTGTCAGTGTGAGTGAGACTGGTGTATGGAAGTCTCATGTGTGAAGACTGCTTTAGATGTGCTAACTGGAGGAAAGGTTATTGCTGTGGTAGAGTTTTGTTTGTATTTTCACTGAAGTTCATTTAAGAATTTATTGGTGCTGGGTTTCTTTTTTTTAGATCTTTCAAGCAGATAAATTCTTGCTGTTGAAAATGTTAATATTCTAAACACTCATTGCATATTAAACTTTTAACTATTTTATTGATATTTTACCTTTCTGCTAAGTACATGTTGTTTAATGTAATAAAACTCATAAAATAAAAATTAATAATTCATCAATAGGAATACTTCTAAAAATAAACACGCTTTATACTTATTCATCCCCCAGAATGAGCCTTTCAAAAAAACTTACCGTGATGCACCTATATTCCTGCAGAAGATGTCATTGTGGGCATCACAGACAAACATTGGGTTCCTTGTGTGGAGTTGCTTTCTTGCTTTTTTATGTTTCTGTGTCCTCTCATGGATGATCCCACATCTGGTAGGTGCAAAGTTCTCTCCCAAACTTTTTGGATGACTTTATAGAACTTTCACATGCAGGTGGGTTCAAGGATGCAGTTAGGCCTCCATGTGAGTGCAGCAGATCAGTGAACAAATAAACTCACACTACAATGCTCCAGAGGGAGAGACAGAGAAGGGAAAAGGACGTTTATTTAATGAAACCATTTCTGAAAACTTCCCAATTCTTATGAAATGCACAGACATTCAGTCTCCATAATTCATTTGTCAAAAGTCAGAGAAGTTTAAAAGCAGAAAGAAAGTAGGGTCAAGTCATATATAGAAGAAACTTATTCAGGCTATTAGCAAGTTTCCCAGCCCCCCACCCCACAGAAAGCCTGCAAGTGAGAAGAGAATGGGGTAACACAAGCAACTGAAAAACAAGGAAAAACTAGTCAAGATTACTGTGCCCAGCAGTGACGTCCTTGAGAAATAACATTTCATAGGAAAGCCACAGCTGAGAGAATTTGTTATTAATAGATCCACCTTACAAGAGATATGTTTAAGTTTCTCAAGTAGAAATAAAAGAACAGTGATTATTAACATGAATATGAAAATATAAGGCTCACAGAGGTAAGTACATAGTTGAACCTAGAATGCCCTAATACTGTAATCATGGCAGGTAAATCACACATATCTATTATAAGAAAGTCAAAACAATCAAAAGTAACTGCAGCTATGAAAGCATTAAAAGGAATATATGATATAAAAAGGTGTAAATTGTTACATCAAAAAGATAAATTATAAGTATGGAAATGTGGGGGCATTGGCCAGAGATATGATCAAATTCATCTACTCTTCTATACAGACCTTTTAAAGCTCTTGATAATACCTTGCCTTCAAATTCCATGTGGCTCACTCCATGTTTCACTAATATTTCTCAGTTAAATAATACTCATGTTGTGATACCTGGACAGCTCTAATGCCCAGTTCTCTATCAGCCTTACCTGTGATTGGATGGGATACTCTGCTCTTGAGCAAATAACCTCAGCACTTGAACATCTCACACAAAAGCAGTCTTGGGATGTTGATTACTCCTATTGTAGCAGTGACGCACAGGCAAGTACTGCAACCATAGCAGCCATCCCTGAGTCATTCCCTCCGAACTACCCAAATGAGGAATTGCTATTTTCAAAATATTGCCTCCAAGCTTTTAATCCAAACCAATATTTATAAGAAAATTTTACTAAGAATGGACACTCTCGAAACCAAGTTAGTCTGGCTTGGTGTATATCAACAAGCTCTTTAGACACATAGTAGGCTTAGCAGTAAGGATGCAATCCACATATATGGGTCTTACTTGCTGTTGGAATAATTTTCTTTTTGTTCTCCCTTGCAGTCATAAAAGCTCTCTACACAGTATTTCAGCAGAGCCTGCATACTGACGCCATGATGACCTTCTTCTACTAAGATCAATAGACTTCCCTCTTTTATTCACTCCTTTCCCAAATCTATGTACAAAATAAAAAAGGAGGATATGTTTGGTTGTTGGCCAAAGGTATACATGAGGTGGATATGTAGAAATAAGAGATTTTTGTTACCTCAAGTTCAAAAACCTCCCAGAAAGATAGCCTTCAGGGGTACAAGTTCATGAAGGATTAAGGCGCATTGCCTTAAGCAATATATGATCTGGCCCTTGTCCTCCTCAGTTAATTACTTACATTAGTCCTAAGGTCAGTCATGTACCAAGGCATCCTGTCCTTCCCTTGTCCTTCCTGTGCCTATTTTTTAAAGATTTATTTTCCTTATATGTCTCCTATTTTTTATGGGCAATTTCTCTGTGGTCTAAAGACTGAGTTTTCCTTTATGATCTTCTGCAAGCCTGTGTGCTGGACAAGATCTCTGAAGCAGAGCTATTGTTTGTCTGTGATAATCTTCACAACTTCTAGAAGAATGTCTTCTATTTTCTGTTTTATATCCAACTCAGGAAGCCACTCATCTCAGGGGAAAAAAAAACCAAAAAGCTATGCTCAGTTCTTGTTTGCCTTGCTTTTAACATTTAATGTCATCTGATTTTACCTAATTGTTTTTTGATAGAGAATGAAAGAATGAGCTTATGAATGGCATAGAGATGGCTGCTGGTTTGTGATTTTTCCATGGACATTGTATAAGTTCTGTCCTAGACACCTTACAAGTTCCGTCTTAGGAAGCCATTTGAGACCAGCTAAGAGGCCCTGAAACACAACAATAAAGATGCTGTGCCTCTCCCTAATGCACTTTATTTTTCTCACTGGGTCTTCCCTGAAACATGCTTTTTCTTACAATTAATAACTGGCTAATGGAAAACAAATTTTTGGTGGATTTTCTGGCTTTCAAATGATGCGACAAGGACTGAGTGGTCTGAAACCAAACGAAGTTAAACATTGAGAAATAAAGATTTATATCTTGGTTAATCCTTCAAAATATTCCCTGTGTTCTTTATTCATCCCACTTACCAAAAATAAGATCACACTGAGTGCCTGGAAGGAGCATTGCTCTTGTCCTCATGAATCAGTGTATCTTTCTAGTAGCACCGGGTAAGCAGACATAAAATCCCATTGTGGTTGTGTCTTGCAGAAATGATGGATCTACAAAGAACCTCACAGAGATCCTCAGGCAACCCCAGAGCTGAGTGTGCAAGTGGGGGGAAGATGGGTCCGAGGAAGCCACATTTACACTGAGTCTCCAACTATGAGCAGAAGCTGGACAGGAGATGGAAGGCAGAGAAGACGGGCTTACTCTGGGAGCTAGAGAAGGACTCATACTCATGTCTCTGAAACACCATGACAGGGCCAGAATGATGGCAACGTGGGATGGGCATGGGGCTTGCTCAGACGGAGCACAGACTGTGCTTTCTGAAGAGCAGTTAGCACCGCCCAACAGTGCTAAAAACAATTGAAAAATACCGTCATTGGGTGATTAAATTGCATTAAGCCTTATCCTGGTAGTTATACACACATTTCAATTTATCTTTCCAACAACCTATGAGGTAATACTTATTGTTGTTCCATTATATTAATAAGACATAGGTATTAGGGTATAGAGCAGGTTTAACTTTAGGTTTACTTGGTAAATCACTACTAAATGCAGGATTGGAGCTAAGGACTTTGTAACCCCAGCATCTTATCATGGATCTTCTCTTTATAATGTTTAGATAAACCTACATCTAGATTAATTTTCTATACTAATTCGTTAATCTCTTTCTGTGGGACAAACATTGTTTTTCTTTCTTCCTTGGCTGAAGGCTTATCAAAAGGTATCTCTCACCCTCACTTGATTGTAGCTAGCAAGCCAAAATGAGAATCTGTTTGCTTCCCAACTAGCACTGGAAGCAGATGGATGGACATGAATTAGGATTTTTAGATCACATGTTCTTTGCACTGATTTCATTGAAATGTCCAATAGTCTAAGTAACTGAGTAATTTATTCTCCCTGACACTGCATGAAGTTCAAGAGTAAAATGTTGACATATTTCCTCAATATTCCCAAGGCCCTAATGGAGTCTACTGCGAAACTAATGAGAGCTCCCAGGGGATGGGTCCTGGCAGGTCAAGGTTGAGTTCAAACTCAACCTCTCATTGTCTACATGAGCTTCTCATCTGAAAAGAGGGATACTATGGTAAGGATGATAAATCAGGGTCATATTAGCATCTGCCTCAGGATGGGGGGATTAAATGAGATAATGTATATTTGTAGCTCAGTCATTGTCAGCCAGTCATAATTCATCTTTTGTAGACATTGCCTCCTAAATCAGTCCCCAAAATAAACAAAGAATGATATATACAATTGTAGAAGGTATAATGTTTTCAATTATATGTACAATACTGTAATATGGCATAAAGTACTAAATAGCAAAAGTAACAAATCAAAAAGAAACTGAAGATATTAATGAGTTCTATTAATGTATGATGGATATTGTAAAATAGAAAACATTCAAAGGAAAATGTGGTGGAGGGGTGAGTAATGAGTGGTAAAGAAAAATGTGATTGTAATAAAGAAAGGAAAACAAAGCTTATGTATTTAGGGGGAGGGAAGTTTGGAGGGAAAGGGGATGGGAAAAATGAAAATTAAATCATGTCATACACTGGTACAAATTCTCAATATCTAGTGTGATTATGATGTGTGTGTGTATATATATATATATATATATATATATATATATATATATATACCAATAAAGATTTTTTAAAATACCAAAATATTAAATGGGTTTTTTTAATTCCAAGAATAGTAACCTTAAAAATATCATAAGTTGGGGCTAGAGATTTAGCTCAGCGGTTCTGGCACCTGCCTAGGAAGCCCAAGGTCCCTGGTTTGATCCTCGGTAACCACATACAACAGTACCAGGCATGGTGGCTCATGCCCACCAGCAATCAGTACCATACACCACAGTGCCAGGTGTGGTAGCTCATGCCTGTAACCTCAGCACTTGGGAGGCAGAAGCAGGAGGATTGCGGAGTTCAAGGCCTGCTTGGGCTACAAAATGAGCTCAGGAGAATGTGTGGGTGCTGAGGATGGCCAAACACAGCTCATATCTTGAGCAGAGCCAGGGTAACTCTTTGGCTGTTAAACAATTGTTGAAATTCATACTAAATCTGGCAAAGAGAAACTAACAGGAACACAGCTGAAATCCAGGTAAAACATA
This sequence comes from Thryonomys swinderianus, assembly GCA_004025085.1. NCBI lineage: Eukaryota > Metazoa > Chordata > Mammalia > Rodentia > Thryonomyidae > Thryonomys > Thryonomys swinderianus. The sequence continues at coordinate 13,521 of PVIC010012512.1, forward strand.
GAAACTTCATCAAGATCGGCAGGAAAACAATGAAGACACTAATCCATTCCTTCCTGATTTGTAGCAGTATACATTTCTAAAACTCCCTGTGTAAGTTCTGTTTAATGGGCATGGCTGTGACCAAAATTACTTAAATAAGGGACAGCTGTACATTTATATACATTTATTCCTGTGATCCTAAGATGAACACTTTTGGGTGCACTTTTAAAAATCTATTTTAAAAACTAAACTTTTTAGAAGGTAAACTATGGTACATAAATGAATCATATATGTTGCTCAGTCATGTCTTGTCTCTGGGAATTTCTACCCAGAAGTCTTGCTATCCAAACCCAGACTTTTAGAATAGTGAACTTTTTTCCAGAAAAAAAAAAATCACGTGTTCAAGGTAAGACAAATCAGTTTTAAATATGTAGAGAATCAAATCAAAATACATTACAAAATGAACTATTACTACCAATTTGATATTATCAATATGTCAATGCGTGTGTGAAATATACACAATTGGCACAGTTTTAACATCCATTAGGCATAGATGTGAGTTGAGAATGGTATTTACTGGCTCCTGTTTCCATATTCCTATGGATATTTAGAAAAACAAACTGGGGCCGGAGATTTAGCTCACTGGTTCCAGTGCCTGCCTAGCAAGTGCAAGCTCCCTGGTTCGATCCCCGGTAATCACAAACAACAATATGGGGATGGTGACACATGCCCACCAGCAATCAGTACCACATACCACTATGTCGGGCATGGTGGTTCACACCTGTAATCCTAGCACTTAGGAGACAGAGGCAGGAGGATTGCTGAGTTCAAGCCTTGCTTGGGCTACATAGTGAGCTCAGGGCCAGCCTGAACTACAAAGTGAGACTCTGTCTTAAAAACAAAAAACAAAATAAAACAAAATTGTGTACTGAAGGTGCTATCCATCTGTATAAACTGAGGGAACTAACCATTGAATGTTGAGGGCATAATTTCAATTATTATATCTGGGAAGAATTGGGGATAAGATCAGCCTATAGGTTCAGAAATGGTGTCTTTCTATGGCTCAGTACTTTCCTGTATGTCTTAGTCCAAAAAAATCACAGAAAACAATCAATGTTGACTTAATGCAACACAGCAAGAATAGACTATAGAGAAACCAAACTACCTGTATTAACAATGTACACAGACAGGCACAATGAGGCTGTCTTCACACAATCTTGTTGTTTTAAGTACAGCAGTCGACAGTTATCAGGATGAGTGTTAGCAATGAATGGTTTGTTTATATTAATGAGAAACCCAAGGACCTAGGAAAACAGATAAAGCACAGTATGCTCACAAAACACATAGGGAAAAGAAGAATGAAAATGATGAGTAACTCCTCTCAAGGAATATTTGTGATAATACAAAAAAGTTACCAATGTACATGTTAATTTTTATGCTCCCATATCCATTACTCTGATGCATCTGTCAGACAGGGGACATATGAGCACTGAAGCTTCTCTTACTGGAAAGGTAATTCTCCTGCTACTGATCAGCTGAGGTTTCTTTTGCCCAATTTAGATACAAGTCACAACTAGACAAGAATACAGCTCTTTTATTTACTATACCAGCTCTCCCTGGGCTTTCAATGTCAACTGCAATCATCCCTCTGTGTGATTAGCTTTCTTGGTGTCTGGAGTTCTCTACAGCTCTTCCACGTCTCCATCAACATCTCTGGAGCACTTAATGTGGCTGTGGCCAGCAGAGAGGCTCTTGGGGAAGTCATGACCATCAAAGGTGGGAAAAAGAGAAAACAAAGCTTTAAAAGTACTGTACCTCTTAGGGGGTGTCAGACCTTTCTTCCCTGTCTCATTACTACTAAACTTGCTCTATATAAATTCTTCCTTAATTCTAAATTCTTTAACCCTTATGGATATTTTCTTCTTTTGCTCTCGAGATATTTGTATTCAATGTTTAACTGGATTATACATTCTTCCTGAAAAGACAGCATGTCTTTTTTTTGCATGGCATTCACCTTTTAAGTCTCCTTTTCCAGAGGAATAAGGGTGGAATGGAAGGGAGGGAAACGGGAGAAAATGAAGGATCAGGATGTATCACTCATGGGTTCAAATTGCTATGATGAGTATGGTCATTATGTATATCTAAAATGTACCAATAAAATTAATTTTTAAAAATTATTTCCTATTCCATCACTTCATGATTAATCAACATTTAATATTCATAGATGAATAAGTAAATCCAGGAATGCTTGAACATATTGTTAGGCTATTAGATTCTAAAGTCCCTTGAGGGAGGAAACTGCTTTCAACTTTGCCAATTAGCCTGTGAGAAGAGTGGCCAGAAAAAGAAAAGAAAAAAAGAAAAAAGAAAAGAAAAGAAAAGAAAAGAAAAGAAAAGAAAAGAAAAGAAAAGAAAAGAAAAGAAATTCTCCAAAATATGAAATAATCTCAGTAAGTATATTGGCTTTCCTCATCCCAAGTTCCCAGGTACTGAGCTGAGGTCCAGGGTCAGGCACTGTTCTCAGACAAGAGCCACTCAGGCCCTTCCCCATCAGTTACAGGGGACAGCTGTGTGGAGCCATAACAGGCCCTCAGTGAATATCTGCCAAATGAGAAGATATAATATGTGGTTTTGGGAAGAAAAATTTTAAAAAAATTTATAAAAGATGATATTCACATGCTTTAGCATAAATGCTATAAGGTATTTGTTTCATGTGCTAGTCTCTCACTTCCATGGGTACTCAGCATAATGCTGCCTGTGTTGTCGCATTTATCCAGCTTAGCAATCACCAAACTTCTCAGGAGACATGTTTAACCTGCTTGTTTGCCACACCCAGGGCATTGCCACCCAAAAGCCATGGACAGGGACGAAAAGCAGAGCCGGCCAAGGAAGGAGAAGAAGGCATTTCCATTCACTGTTCTTCTCAAGGGGTCCAGCAGAAACCAGAACTTCTGGGTAAAAATAAGTACTTGCATCTCTCTGTCTCTTAAGAAAAAAGGTTTTACTCCCCAAACTCAGCCCTGGAAATGCATGTTTGTTTCATATTTGTCACTAATGCAGCTGAAATAGTAAACTTGTCAAACATGGCATCTGGATTGCATTACACAGCAAAGACTTAACTGGGAGTCTATGCACGTTAAAATGATTAAGGGAAGCTGTAGCAAAATCTGCTCTTAAAGTGATTTGATGTGCAAGTAAGTATATGTATGAAAAGGTTTCCCAAGAGGAATAAATATAAAGATGTGTAAGAGCAGTCAAAGCCATGAAAAGTAGGGGCTACTTCAAGAAAAGGAAGACAAAACACGTCCAATGGGTACTGGTCCTTTTTCTGTCACATAGTCCATGAAGCTGTATTATTAGAGGCATTACAATTCTTTGAAGTTCTGTTTCTCCTATTACAAGTAATATACCTTATGCATTTCTCCACCCTCAGAATTCAGGACAATGTCTGAAACCTCTAGGAAGTCACTAAACTGTCTTCCACAATTGAGTAAATTAGTGGGAATTACCTCTGCGAATATACTTCCATTCTCAGAACCATAACTCTCTGTGGACCGGAAGGTCAGTGCCAATACACGACATGTCATTACACATACATTCCTGGTATGACAGGTTCTAATTGCAGGTAAGGGTGGAGGAATAAGAATTTTTTGTTTTGATTTCATTTGCTTTTCAGATGCTCTTGCAAGACAAAGAAATTAGCTAGATTCATTTGAATATTTCTTTTAGTGACTTCTTGAGGGAGTCAGAGAGTTCATTATGTCTGCAAAACTCTGTATTTAAGGAGCTCTCTCCCTGTGCTCACAAGAAGCACAGCCTCCTTCCAGGAGATCATGTCCAGACTGGTAGGTGCTTGGTGGCACCAAACTAGAGAAAGGTAGAATTTTAGAATAGAAACGAGGCTGTGTTCTTCAATGCCAAACTCTATATACTAGTGCAGACTCCTCTTCCAGTCCCTTTCCCCATATCCTTGTTACTGAGTGTTGGTGGATCTTGGGAGAGTTTTCCCTTTTTGGTTTGCCTGACAGCAAGGCTGAGGCAGAACCTGCTGTTCCTCTTAGTCTAGATTTTTTACCCACAGCACTGTGTTTCTTATTTGTGTTAGGCCAGAACTGACTTCAGAGGAGATTTCGGATGAAAAAAAAAAAAAAGAGCACTGTGGGAAAAGAAGGGGTATTGAGTGCCTAGAGACGGAAACTTGTGTTTGTACACAAAATCTGGTTTGGGGTCATTCCATCATATTAATAAAACATCCTTCTGTGTCACCCTAAGAAAAATGAACTCCTTCACCTCACCACATTCTTGATATTTTAAGTGATGTATTGTCATTTCTCTATCTTTTAATTCCTACTAAATATATAATGTGGAAATAGTAATGCTCCTCATGTGCTTACAAATTAGCCAATGACTTTTCACAGACACTGCATCCAATTATTATTAATTTGAGGAGATATGGGAATTTAAAAAGCAACCCCCTTTTGTGTTCTGGAAAGTGTGGGAAGGAGTCATCTTCATTTCATGCCTTGTGTCTTACACAGCTGGTACTGGTATGAATGGGTGGGGCATATTTTTTATTCAACTAGTTTTTCTAGAACTTAATTGATAACCTAAGTTGCAGGGAGTGTATTTTCTCTATAGCTGTACCCCTTTGAGTGTCTAGCTAACTTGGTCTAATGAACAGACTCCCCTTCTGTTGGACGTACTCACTCACAGGCTGAATTACATCCCCTTTGCAGGTTCCTGCACACTGCAATAGACTGGGAGTGACCTGCTCTTTGGAGAAAGAGGCATTGCTGCCTCGCTCCTGTGTGAGGCAGCTCTAGAGCCACTACCTCTTCCTGTTGGTCTGACACATATCTGCTAATAAAATCATCCCAAGCTAATCACAAGGCATGCACACTAGACCAGTAACGATAAGGAGAAAAATGTGTTGCACTAGAAAACACCACCTGGAGAAAACTTGTGTAGTGTCAGCAATGAGCCAGCTCAACAACGAAGACCTCTGTTCTTAATAAAAAGGACACCGATTCTTATGTCCATGTGTGCTTGACCCTTTCTCATGATTTTTAGCACCAAGAGTTCCTAGAAATCTTAATCTTGGGATGGGTTCAACCTTCCACCAGGCACTATGGCAAACTGGTCACATTTTAATGATTTGTAACCGCTGGTGTTGGCAAGGAGCATAATTGGTTGAAATTCAAAGGGCGCAACTTTAGAAGTGGAGAAAACGTGAGATTATACAGTGCAGCGTAGGCCCAGGAATGACTGCAAGCAGCAGCTGCTAAAGCCAGTGTGAAGCTTGTCAGAGCTCCTTGTGCCCCTGTGACTCATTTGTTGGTATCTATCTGTCCATGTCCATGAGTGGAAAGATGAGAAGGACAGAAGTCAGTGGTATAGAGCACTTTTCATGCACTAGGTTATATTCTTTCCACATATGTCAAAATCCTCTGTCCCAGCGACATTAGATGCCACTATTGTTAGCTTCCACTTGCAGATTCTAAATTTGAGGTAAAATAAGGACAAACAATTCACTCAAAATTACACATGAACAGTGGCCGAAGGCTCTGGGCCCGAATAATCTGCCTCCCAAGGAGAAATGAACCTGAGCCACTTTGCTCTGCTCTATGAAGTTGAGGGAAAATGGCACCCTTGCCATAGTACTGCTTGGAAATTTAAGGAGCCAAGGAAATGAGCTCCGTGTATCTGGAGGAACTAATTGGAAAGATGCCTATTATGTGCTGTGTTCATTGAAAACATACATTTTTAACTATATATAAATTGATAGCATTTTTGAACAATATAAAACCAACAACAAGACCCCTCCATCCATATTTGAGTAAACCTGAACTGCCACCCCCAGCTGCTGGTGTTGTTGGTTCTGTGTGTGTGTGTGTGTGTGTGTGTGTGTGTAGGAGTGACATTTTACTTTGTAGTTCTCTATATTATTTTATTTTTATTTGCATGACAATTTACTTTTTAGAACAGAGCTTAAAATGTATCAAAAGAGAGCCACCGTGAAGTGCGATTTTTGCCCCTCAAGGCCCTTTGGAGTCCTCTGAAGAGCCTAAATCTGCACCGATGATTGTCAAGAAGTCTTCTCAAAACCCTCCACCTCACAGCAGCCCCCCCACCCCAACTCCAGCCTCCTGAGCAATTGTGGCCTAGGATAAAGACAGAAATTTAGCACACTCACACTGGCCGCACCATGTAGAAAAATGACTTCTAAAGAGGCCTCCTTGTCCCCAGTCAGAGTGATAGCACTGACGGTCCTCTGCATCAGGCCATCCCCAGACCTCAGCCTTAGCTGAGGCGCCACTCAGGAAAGAAACCAGAGCCTGCAAAAGAGCCAGCTTGGCCAGGTCTGCTGGAGAGTCTGTGCCCATGTCTATCTGAATCTGCCTGGTGACTTCGCGTGGGTAGCTTGAAGCCAGCTTCTACCCCTCTTAGTTCCTTGGTGGCCACAGAAACCTAGCGGGCTTCCATGTGAAGATGTTTATCTCAGGCAGTAACAAACTCTGCCCCTTTATCCTCACTGTGAGTATTTAACAAGCAGTAAACAACTTTAAAACTGGCAGGACACCACTGTGCCAGCAGCTCTTCCAGCCATACCTGCCTGGAAGCTCAACTAGAGAGTTCTGGCATAATGGTATCTCTCCAGTTGGCACCTCAAGCTCACTGCCACCATCACTGGGCATCATCCAGTCAGTCTGAGAGACCGGAACACCTTCCCATGGATCACCCCAACTGATAACCCAGCCTGTGAGGAGAAGGACCTCAAATAACCCTGCCAGGCACAGGCTCTACAGGCAGACAGCACAAGAGGAGTGGAGCTCATCCAACATCTAGCATGGGCAGTGGACTCACTGGGAGGGTCTAGGACTTTCCTGCTCCAGAGCCTGTGCTTTCTGGAGGCCATGGCAGCCAACTCAAAGTCCAGCTGGAAAAGCCTCCCAGGGGGTATCATCCCTGCCAACTCTGAAATATCACTGTTCTGCTGATCTATATCAAGTCCCATCTTCTATTTAAAATCACTTGTCTCCTTATTCCCATCTGCGTGCTGCTGTCATAAATATTTCCAAAACTAAACCAGATCTTTCTGTTTCCTCAGCAGCAAATGGCTTAGCATCATGTACTTGGTGGATACATTATAAATATGCTGAGTGGAACTGAATCAATGTGACTTCCGGTTGATATTCACAGTAGTGATTTTCAGTCACATATGTGTGACAGCAACTAGAAAGTTCATTAAAATACAGATTCCTGGAACTCTGATTCAATTGTTCTAGAAAAGGTGGCAAGAGCTCATGTTTTCAACTTGCCAAAAAAGGATTATCAAGGTGAATCTACTCATGTTCTCTTCCCCAGTATCCCTCTGTAATGAAATACAAGTGTGAGACAGCAGAGGGGTGCGTTGAACTGGAAGAGCAGAACACAGAATGCTGGTCCACAAAGGGCAGTCCCTCATCTCCCAGACAGTCTCAGTTTGATTAACACAGATCCGTAATCCAAAGACTTGAACACTAGCTGTGGGAGAAGTCTAATCCTATCAAGTACCATCCTCACCAAGACTTCTTCTGTCCCAAGGCTGAGGTAAAGTGCTCTAGCAGTGGAGAGGGAGGGACAGACAATGGTTCTGCCAATGGGACTGGATGGAGAGATCCTAGCTCTAAAGAGCAGATGGACATTTTAGAAAGAAAAAGGAGCTTAAACAGAGACTCCTTACTCTGCACACAATTCGAGCATGCTACGCCCAATTAATGTTTGCAAAGTGCTTTGATCTTGCAAAGCAGTGAGATAATCCCAGGCCTTGTTTACCAAGCACTTTTCTTTCCAAGAGCTCAAAGTGACAGACAGGCAGGGAGCCAGGTTCCAGCTGGCCAATTCAGTGGAGCAGGCTGATAACCTGTGGAGTGCTAGATGCCTTGGAGCTACAGGAAGCGGGTCCTGGGTTGTGGGGGTGGCCAGGAAGGGGCAGGCCCCAGACACTGTCAGGTTGTGCGAGGAGGCCTCGTGGACCTTCTGCCTCTGTCAGCCATGCAGGGTGCAGCCTTGTCATGCTGCAGATGATGTCTACACAGCTCCTGGTCACCTTCTACTCCAGGCAAGTAGTTCCACTGGGGTTTTGCCAGCTCCAACTTTAACCCCACATCTTCCCTCTGACAAAGGGTCTTCCTGTTTATGGAGCGCAAAGCTGTTCATCCTCTTCTAAACAAGATGACCCTACAGCTGCCTTCTCTTCGGCACTCAAACTTCAGCTGAGCAGTTGCCTCCTTCCTTGGGGACTCTGACCTAAATCTGTCCCTCCTTAGTCTCTCTTGATCACATTACAGTCAAGTCTTCATAGTCTCAGGTTCAATATCCACATTCGACCAAATGAAGATCAAAGATACATGAAAAAAATCATTGCATCTACATGGGAAGATGTCCAGGGTCTTTCCCCTCATTGTGCACTAAGCCATGTAACAACTATTTTTGTGACACTTGTACAGCGATTTTAGGTGTGGGAGGATACATGCAGGTCAGATGCAGACCTGGGTATGTAGGACCTGGGCACTTGCAGGGATGTTTTCTATCTTGCAGAGACTGAAAGATTGTGGTGTCATAGCTGTTTTAATGACTTCATTGCTTTTTCTAACATGATTTAATTTTAATTTTGTATTACTCATTTTTATATTTTCTAATCATTTGGCATTCCTTTCTATTTATTTCCATTTAATTCTCCATCCTCTGTAAGTTTATTTATCTACTGTAGTCACTACTATTAATCTAGTAGTCAGGAGGATTTGACAGGTCAATAAAGGGTTGTTGATGAGAATAATTGTTGTTTCACAAAAACAAGAACAAACACATGCAAGGCTTGCAGCAAGATGAACTTCACCCCCTGAGAAGGGTTGCTTGGTCTTTCTGTTTACAAATACAGTGGAGGAATTTATATAGTTTAATATCATATGGGTACTTATGTACTATTTAGCAATTTACTTAGTACTTACAAAGCACTTTCACAATCTTTTCAGAAAAATATTTGTATGTCTACTTAAGCATTACAACTAAATGCCTCAAACACTGCCAGACAGATAATAAGTAATTAAGTGCGCACATTGAGACTGAAGCTCTTGAGGTCAAGAATTCACTAAATGGGGCTCAGACCTATGGCTGCTATGAGTACATAGGAATAATTTTGCCATATCTCTCTATTTGTAACAAATAACCGGTATTTTAAGTTTTTATCCAAACAGTTTATAAATGTTGTCATAACCAAATCTTCAAACAAAATGGCTCTGTAGGCAAAATTCAGCCTTCTGACCCTGACTCTGACACCTCTGGAACAAGCCAGCAATCTTCGCTTTTGTAGTTCAGGCTGGCCCTGAGCTCACTATGGTGCCCAGGCAAGCCGCCGCGAACTCAGCAATCCTCCTGCCTCTGCCCTCCTGAGTGCTGGGATTACAGGCGTGAGCCACCACGCCCAGCATTGTGGTATGCGGTGTTGATTGTTGGTGGGCGTGTCTCCATGCCCAGCATTATATGTGGTTACCGGGGATCGAACTTAGGACCTTGCGCTTGCGAGGCAGGCGCCGGAACCACTGAGCTAACCCTCCGGCCCCAAGCTAGCAATCTTTTACTCTGTTATGTCCCTTACTTTTACCTTATTGTTGCTCTTCCTTGGTCCATGCTATTAAACGCTTCCATCTACATTTTCTCAAAATTGCCTGGGTCGAACTACTATCTCTAGCCTCACCCTGATAGGTCCTAACCTCTTTTGGTGTCCTGTGCTCTGAATATGCCAATTATTTATCTCCAACTTCTCACTTGCAAGGCCATGGGAAAGTTATTTCACACAATTTCTTCTTTGGTAAAAACAAATCTGTTAATAGTGCACACAATTCATGTTTTTGTAAGGTATCAGTAGCTAAATAACACATAAAGGGAATGAATATGATTTGTACTATCACCAAAGTAGAGAATCACTCAGTAGTAGCTTCTTATTAATATCTCTGGTTATTGTTTTAAGCAAAAATACTTTGTCAGGGCCAGAGATCTAGCTCAGTGGTTTCAGCACCCACCTAGCAAGCAGAAGGTCTCTGGTTTGATCCCTGGTAATCACATACAACCATACTGGGTGTGGTGACTCATGCCTATAATCCGGCACTCAGGAGGCAGAGGCAGAGGTAGAAGCAGAGGCAGAGGCAGAGGCAGAGGCAGGAGGATTGCTGAGTTTGAGGCTTGCCTGGGCTACATAGTGAGGTCAGGGCCAGCCTGAACTACATAGCAAGACCCTGTCTCAAAAAAAAAAAGCTTTGTCTAGAAACAGTCTTGAATTCTGGCATAGGCTAGCTTTCTCTCCTAACTTAGATCTTGGCTCTACTTTGGACAGTTTCTTCCATCTATACATTTCTAAACCTAACCATATTCAGATTCTCTCTCTCTGAAGTAACTATTAGGCCTTCTTATTGAATAGTTCAAATGATGTTACTGAAGATGTTAACTTTTGTAGCTATTTCCTCTTCCTCCTCCAAAATTCCTCAGTGCTTTGCAGGACTTTCCTATCACTTACTGTGATTCCCATGCTATCATTGTATTTCCTTTGCTTTTATTTTCTTTGCAACCAAGCTGTGGCACCAGAGAACTCTGAGTCTCAGCATGACATACAACATCTATCTCTCTTTCCTTTGTTTATCCTCTTTGCCTACTGGGTCCTCATAATGAAAATAATGACCTAGGAAAAAAGCAGTGCTTAGAGCAACATCTTTCAACATCCTTTAACTCTTCAGTATTAAGAGAAAGACAACAGTCATTAGCAGAAATGTGAGTATATCAAGAATTGAAATAGCCATTAAGTTCTGTGTCTCAACTATTCTGCGATGAAAGAAATGCATGTGCATGTATGTACAAAATAAAAATCATATGACTTCACTAATTCTGTATACTAGTAACTATTATTCTGTTTGCATTGCAAACCAGAATTCCACAATATAATAATGAATGGTAAAATTCAAGCTGATGGCATATAATTTTTAGCTACTCTTTACTTAGAAGAACATTTAATAATACTGTGAAACATCAAAAGAGAGAAGACATGAAATGACTTTGGTTTAATTTCCTTAACAGAAGCACTGTCTTGCTTTCTATATAAGCACCACCCTGTTTTCACTTTGCAGTGGACTCCCCAAAGTATGAACCTCTCTGAAAAGTGTTAATGTTCATGTGACTCTGTAAGTGACTTAATTTTTGGTTATACATTCATTTTCTATCTGTATTCTTATGAAATTAACACATGATTATACAAACATTGGGATAAAATGTAGCAAATTTTGTTACATGTTATTTATAGCAGAAAAAAATGAAACTTGGCTCTTATTTAGCTTTGTTTTATTTCGAGAAAAAGTACTTCATTTGTTCATTTTCTTGGCCTTCCTACCATTTTTATGGTCAAGAGTTTGCCATTCTGATCCCAATCTTATGGCAGTCAGACCCTCCCCAGTTTACCAGTGAAGCTCCCAGACTTAGGACTGTGTGTTTTCCTCTGATTAGGCGATGTCTAGACCACAGGAAAGGCTTCAGAGTTGGGTGATTCTTGGTTCAGGTTGACCTTGGCCTTGAAATGTCCAAATACCTAAACCATAGCACTCAGAGCCTCATCATTCTCTTTGCTTCCTCTCCAGCCTCCTTGAGCAGCCTCGTGAGCACCATTACATTTTCATGTGGCACACCTATTCCCCACCTGTTCCAGGCCCTGCCTGTGGTGCCCACCCAGCCTGTATGATGCCAGGTGTCCTCCAACTTTATGCCAGAGAACTTGGTGCACTCCCCTAAAGCCACACCTCTACCTGGCAAAGACAAGGACCCAGAGCCATAAACAAGGACTCAAGCTGAGGCGGGTCAGATGAGGGCACCTTGCCCTGTCTTAATAACTTGTCAACAACTTGAGCAAAGGAATTACAGAACATTTTAGTTGGCAAGGTAAAGAGACTAACCTAAGCTGTCAACGTGCCCAGATTTAAGGGAGTCTTAATTACATATATAAAACTGGAAAGATCACAGGATCTTTTCTCTCCATCTTCCTTACCACACTCTCCACCTCCCAGCCCCCAGTCTGAGGAATGCATTTCCTTCTGGAGCAACTCCTCAACCTCATGTCATCGATATAATGAACAGTTAAATACTGCACTAGTAAGCTGGGCGTATGCACAAGGCTCCAGTAGGAGTGTGGCTGTGTAACATTTTTTTTTTAATTTCTTTCATGATTCATTCTAGACAGTGTGAGAATATGGCAGCCTGCTGGTAAACATCACTATGATGGTATTTCTGGGGAAGGATGAAAGGGGCCTTGAATATTTATGGATGTCTTATTAAGATAACAATCCTGATAAGACACCATGGAAGGCTTCTGGATAGATGGGCTAAGGATAATTCCTTACATTGATTCAGTATTATTGTTCTAGCCCAGACTTGTCTTGGAAATCCATTCATAAAGATAAATTTCCAGGCATGTTTAGTTGCTGAATAAGGAACAGTGTCTTGATTGTAGGAGCCATATTATCCTAACCACACAGAGGTAGCTGAGGATGGGAAACTTTGTCCTCATGTAAAAACTTAATATTCTCCCTGCTACTTAGAAGTTGTTGTGGAGTGGTGGGAAAAGGGTGTAGATTAAGAGGGTGGATCCCAAAAGTGATACTGGAACATACTACCCGGGTTGTATCTAATTCCAGTGCAGGTTCACAGACAGATAATAAGTAAATAGGAAGAGATAATCATTTAATAAAAATGAGATAATGACAACACTGTGTATTTCAGCAGGAAAATGATATGATTAGTGATTTGTTCCAGAATTATTAAAGTTAATTTTATGAAAGATTAATGAGGGAAAGAAATGAGGAACATTCCTAATGGGAGAAATTCATGGTAAGGCTTTGCAACACTTGAAGCTAGAGATAGCAATGAGATATAAAAGAATAAGAAACACCTCTATATAAGCTGTTTTATTCAGGTAGATTTAATGTTCAATAAAAAAGAAAAAAGTAAAGTCTTAGAATAAAAATACTAGCAGAGAACTGAAATGGAATGGAATAGAATGGAACTGTAAAAAGGAATTAGAGAGAGATGGTGACTACCAAGAGTAGGTGGGCCAAAGCTGAGGTGAGCTGGGTCATCAGGAGGGGAGGTCCACCCTGAAGAAACAGTTATGAAGGAATGGGAAGGATCTTCATGAGAAAAGATGGTATAGTTATAAAATTTTGAAAATAAATAGGCATAAGTCTTGCATTCAGGGAATACATTTCCTAGGGAAACAACAAAACAAGGATAAGGGAATTTGAAGGGAATGCTAGAATAATTACAGAGTGTTTCGGGAAGATCTGGTTTAGTTTCAGAGCTCAAAGTAGGAAGTGAAGATTGTGTATACTGTGGAAAATGAGTTGAAAAAGTGTGAGTTGGAGAAGTATTCAGTCCTGGTTTCTTTGTTCCATTCCAGTTGGGGACTGGAACCCATCCTGGTTTGGAGAAAAAGGGAGTTCGGCCTTTCTCTGGACATGAAGAGTGGATATTTATCCGGCCTTGCACAGAGCTTGAGGATCAATCAATATTCTCTGCCCCTAATCAGCAAGCACAGTCTTTCTGGCCTAACTCCTCTGTGGCTCATTGGTTAACCTGACCCTTGGGAACATGTTTCCCTATCTTCTTAAGGGAAATGGATCCAGCTAGACTCTTAACCTGGGCTTCTGATGTCTCCTCTGTCATCTCAAACCAACACCTGTCTGTGTACACGACCAACATATTACCTGCTGCTAAGACAAAACATGTTCTCAAATTTCATAGTTCCTTATGTCCTTCCTACTGAGGAGAGAAGGTACAGGAGCACTGTGATGGAGCTGGAAGCTGAACAACAATCTTCTCTCTGAACCTGCTTTCTATAGGCAGTACCTTGTCCCTCCTCCTCGCAGCCATTTCCTTTCCCTTGAGTCTCTTCTCCCCAGCTGCATCCAGGAAGTCCGCTAAGGAAAAGGAAGTTGCAGGAAGTGCCTGGAAAAAGCGATTGAATCCCTTAATCTACTAGGACAACATGAGCATATGTTGCAAACAACTACTTTGTGCCCTCAGTGGTGGTGATTTGTAGGTAGCAAAACTTCCATGTATTCTGGGCAGTAGGAAGCTGGGATGAGGCCACTGAACCACCCCAGCAGCCAGGCATCTTCCAAGGAGGAATGTCTCAGCTACTCCGTGAGCTGTTCAGGAGATGCCAAGTCAGTAGTGCCAAGAACAAGGAGTGGCAAGAAGTGGGCATGGGAGCTACAGGCAGTTACTTGACCCCCTAGACTAATTCGTTCACAAGGGTTGATCAATGCAAGAGGCTGCACCCCTGAGAAAATTAGTTAGAACTTTGAGCCCCAGCTGAGTTACCAGTGCGAAGTTTTCAGATTTTTCTTTTCTAAAAAGATTATTTGTCACTCTCTATGTTCCTTGAGCATTTTACATGAACTGAACTAGTACCAACCTGGGGCTGGAACCTGGCAGTTTGATGCTTGGCTCCTGGATGCCCAAGCACAGTTGCTCACATGTTCTGGATTCACACTGCCAAGTGCAGGATCCACGTTGCTTACATTTTGCAAATTCTCTGCAGCCAAAGCTTTCTCATCTACAGAGGGGAAAAATTATACTAACTCTTAGGACTATAATGAAAATGAAGATAATAAATGTGAAGCATTTAGAGGAGTGCCTAGCCCATGGAGAATTCTCCATCAATGTAGGTGTCTTTATTATTCTAAGCTGTAGGCAAACAAGAAATATTTCATATCTGATTTAAATTGGCTTCTTTGAGAATGAGTTCAATTCAGTTCCATAAGTACCTATTACTGCTTATTTGATTCAGTTCACAGAGACACATTCGATACCACCTCCTATTGTGACACTTGTTCATGTTATTTCCTAGAATTTTCTAAAGCTTTCATCGTTGTATTGCTGTGCCTAACCCAGCAGGGCAAGATCTAATAGTAGAGTGTATGTTTGGCATGAGGTAACACATTCATTGAATGCTTCCAAACTAACTAATTTTTAAAATGTATACTGTTTTCAGTGTAATTTGGGGTATAGATTTAAATTTAAATGCTGAATAACATTGGTGAAATTTCTGAACTATTTTAGCACCCATTTTTCTCATCTTGTCAGACTAATAGTATTCTTTTCATAGATTTGATTTAATGATTAAGCAAGCTAATTCATTTAAAACTTGATAACATTACCTGGCTTAGAGAAAGAGCTCAAAAAATATCTGCTACTATCATTCTATTAAACTGGACTTTAAAGACCCCCAGCTTGCAACTCAGGGGTGTCTGCCAGGATGAAAATTAGTTGTTTCTTTATAGACAGCTTCCCCCTGACTGTTCAGATACCATCCTGCATCTGCCTTAGGCCTGTGTCCCTAGGAAAAGAAAACTATTAGGCATTAGAATATGCTATCAAATCAAGGCCTGCTTCTTTCCTTCCAGATCACGGAGAGTGAACTGGATTTGGTGGCTACCAGACTGGTCCTGTGATCATTATTTAGAAGTTCTTCTCCAGTCACAGCCCAGATTCTCAGACATCCACAGGTCTTTCTAGACCTTGTTCTGTTACATCGTGTAATTGACCAATTTCTCCAATCAGAAAGAGCGACAGTTTGGTCTGGCTTTCTTTTTCAATACACATTAATATTTACACTCCTGGGCTGGAGGGTTAGCTCAGTGGTTCCGGCGCCTGCCTTGCAAGCAGAAGGTCCTGAGTTCGATCCCCGGAAACCACATACAATGCTGGGCGTGGACTCACGCCCACCAACAATCAATACTGCATACCACAGTGCCGGGCTTGGTGGCTCACGCCTGTAATCCCAGCACTCGGGAGGCAGAGACAGGAGGATTGCTGAGTTCGAAGTTTACCTAGGCTACATAGTGAGCTCAGAGCCAGCCTGAACTACAAAGTGAGACCCTGTCTCAAATATATATATATATATATATATATATATATATATATATATATATATATATATATATATATATATATATGACACTCCTCTTTGTACATTGGATTATTGTTCAGCTAAGTAATTTGGACATTTGAGAGAAACACTTGGCATAATTTGCAGTAAAAATCTAAATCATGCAAATGGTTGTGAACATCAGTAATTTCACTAACAAAAATTATCAATGAATATGTTACCAAAGACAACCTTGGCCAAGCATATGTCAGTAAGTGCATGTATGCATATGTTTAAAATATGTACAGGATTGCTTTGTCCCCACCAACCTGTGCTAGTGTATTATCAATGTACCTGTCAGCTGTGAACTGCCGAGTAACATGAGTACCTACATCATGCCCAGTGAACCATCTGCCTACATGAGATTAGTTGATGTTGACAGCAACATCTTCCACTTCGTGCTGCTCTGAGGGCTCCAGTGTGACTTTCTGACCACTGCTTTGAGGAGATGACTACAGCTCTTCTCTGGGTGCTTCCCTGATTCGTGATTCACATACCTGTCTCAGCAGTATTTTTCCTACAATACGTGGCCTTCCATTGGCTTGGGATCTAGCTGAAATGCACATTGAGATTCAGTAGGTCATGGTTGGAACCTTAGAGTCTGTTTCCCAGACAGCACCTCAGGGTCGTGGGCACAGATTAAATCATACATTCTATGGCTGGTTTATAGTTTGTTTGCTTCAAGTTGGTTGAATTTTTCTTTTAACCTCTCTCTCCCTCCTACTCTGTTTCTTTCCTTCCACTTCCCCCTTTCCACTTCCTTCTCTCCAAAACTCCCTCTACCCCATCCATACTGTTAGTTCCTTAATTGTATTTACATCCCAAAGCTTCAGTCGCATCTCGTATTACCTCATGAGACTGGGTGTGTACCGGATGCCACAGGCAGTGTCTACATTTAAATTAGAAATTTTACCCCACGACTGTGAGATGTGAGACCATGGCTCTACCCTGAAAAGGTTTGGTTGTGTGTGGAAAGTAATCTAACTCATCAGCTAGGCCCTCCCAGAACAAGTTCAAACAGTTCTCCTTTCCCTCCTACAGTCTTTCCTCCTTGGGAAACTTGGTGATTGTCAGTGATTCCCTCAGACCAGTTCTGTGAACTTGCAGAAGGGGTCAGGCCTCCGAAGGCACCACTCTCAGGAAAAGATTATTTGTCATTTCCAGTTGAGAAGAGAGAGAGCTATCAGGAAGGATAGCTTTGATTAGAAGGATGTTTTTGATTAATATTTGTGCTACTCAGTACACGTGTAAGTGGTACCTCAGTTCACAAATTTAATTCTTTGTGTGATTCTACTAGCAAACTAAATTGAACAAGAACCAAATCAAATTTCCCAACATAGAACCTCACTAGTGAATTTGATTTCATTCTCCTCCAGCTTGGGTTATGGCTAAGTAGTCAGTAGAACTCTTTGAGAAAGTTGTCATCCAGAATAATTAGAACCATTCCCACACCTCCTTTTCTGGTCCACACATTTTTTTCTGTTTTTCGCCCTTACCACATGAGGGTAAAGGTTGTCTACTCTGAAAACTTTAGAAGCAGTCTCATGACTGGCTATGTATCAGAAGTAAATGAAGTCAGCATGTCACAGAACAACCTAGGTGGAACACTCATCACAGTTCAGACGTGGACTCACCCCATGGATGAATGGATACAACACATGGCCCTCACATGCAATAGAATGCTATACAGCCTATAAAAAGGTGGAGGTCCTGTCATTTGTGACATGTATACAACTTGAGGACAGCATGATAAATAAAATAAGCCAGGCATAGGAAGACAAATGCCACTTGAACCCACTCATAAGTAGGATCAGAGAATGTAATCTCATAGAGGAAGATTGTGTTGGTTGTTTTCAGAGGCTGGGCTGTGTGAGGACTGGCTTGGTGGGATATGGTAAAAAGGTAAAAAAATTCAGTCAGATAGGAATAAGTTCTAGACCTCAGTGGTATAAGATGATCATAGTTTATAATAATGAATTATATTCTTGCAAACCACTAAATATAGACTTCTTACCACCAAAAGAGAAAAAAGGTAAGTATTTGAGGTAGTACAGATCATTTCAGCCATTCCACAGTGTATATATCCTATCTTTCGCTGGAGCCTGAGTAAATAATGCTGCTTTGGATGTTCATTGAGTTCTGATCAGAGGCTGGACACTAGGGGCATTATGTTGTTAAGTATCTGTATTTTATTGCCTTCTTATTAACACTGTTTGTCTTTTTGGCATGTGGAAGTTACTTCTAATCACTTTGCCATCTTGTGGCTTTTCTTAAAGTTCTGTTTGGATATATAGAGAATAATCTTCAATGGTAAGGCACAACTCTTCTGAAATTGCCTCTGGATATCCCAGATGTTCAATGAGCTCTCTACGGTGGAAGGCAGGAATTCGACCAGCTCCCAGCCTCATTGGAACTTTGAGAATCATTCCCCTCTTTGTCTGGCCTTTTAGAACTCTGCCCTAGTTATGCATAGTTAATGGATGAGTAAAGACTTGGAACACCTCACACAGATTTCTGAACTTCCCTATCTATATGTCTTACAATCCCTGTGAGCCTCTGTCGCATGAGTCTCAGTTGTCAGTGTTACTCGATTTCAAATCCCTGTCTCTTCAAGTTCCTGCAACATCTGTGCTCTCACAGTTTGCTCTTTGGGTGCCAGGATGTGGACTGTAGCTCCTTGCAGAGATCCCTGGTGGCAAAGCCCTCTTCCTGGGTTCTGCATTTCCTCCTCTAAGGAGCACAACTCTTCTGTCAGAGTCATTCTCCTGCTCCTCCCTTTCATTCCCTCTTCATCTTCTTCCTTCTACTTTTTATTATTTTTATTGTGTTATTATTATTAATAGCAGGAGGGAAAGTTCAATACTAGTTGCTAGGACCTGAAACTGATATCTGGGAGCAAACTTTACACTGTAAGTTAGTTCAAAAGAAAAACTAATCCTGTGATGGAAGATTCTGCCATCCCAGAACGCAAATGATACACCAGCCCAGTAACAATGTTCTGCTTTTGTTTTTCTGTGAATGCATTGCTTGTGCAGAATACATTCCTGTGTTTTATAGACAACAGAATCTATGGAGCTGTTTTGTGAATTGTAAAATTCTAAAATTGCCACCTATTTTATCCACTTCTGACCTTATTGATATTCCTATACCTCGATACTTAAAACACATAGCAATAGAAATGATGACACACTGGTCGGCGCGGATGCCTTCTCTACCCTTCAGGGTTACTTCTTCACAGTCTGAGTTGCTTCCAAGGATAGAATCCATAACAAAAGCATGATTTATCATCATTGATGATTTTCCAAGAAATGTGATGGGTTCTATGAGGACTACTTTATTGTAGGCTCGAGCTCCACTCTACTAAGGACAGGCTCCAAACATTGACTCAGGTGTTTAAATTCAATGTATTTAAAAAAAATAATCTCTAATGCTCCTGTTGCTGGTCTTTTAACTTTTTGTTCATAATAATGCAAGACAACCCCAATGTGGGGGTGACCCTCTCCATAGCCTGACCACTTCTTCAGTGGCTTAGAACCCCATTCCAACACCATCTACCTGAGGATGGTTTCAGATCCCATAGTTTGGAGTTCCATTTAATTGGAACTGACTTAGGGAGCCTCATCAGCAGCCTCCCCCCCCCACGTGGAATGAATCATCTGCTTGCAGTGACCTGGGGGTGTGGTAATAGGCAGGCTGCCAAGTCACCTAAGTGATAGGTGACCTTTGGCCAATAAACAGAAAATTCATTTGTCACTTGTCGCAGGCCACCTTCGAACCCCAGGACTCTTTCAAAAAGTGCATGAAATGCTTAATGGCCAATCATAAGGAATATGAAGGAACCTAGATTTGTGGGGGTGGCATGGTTATTAGGGAGCCCTGGACAATGCCACATCATGCTCTATACATAAAGATCACAAGGCATACAGTGCTGTACTGTACAGTATATGCACTGACATCTCCACAGTCAAGTGGGTCCACATTTTCTCTAACTGGGGCATATACTGGCTACACACATGTGCCTGTGTGAATGCTAAACTCATATACTATAAAATGCCATTGAAAAAGTGTATCCATGCATACATCATGACTGTTCTTCACTCTGGATTATGTCTGCTTATTTCTTAACAATGCACCCAGGTTTTTATCTAATATGCACCCTGTAAAACAAGAACCCTGTGGGGAAAAATGAAAGAGTACAGGAATTCTCCTTACCTAGAAGGAATACATAGCAGATAAATTGGGAAGGAGGAGCAAGAATGGAGAAACAACCCATGAGCAGAACCCCCCAGGGTCTTTGTTCAAAGCCTGTCCAAGCATAGAGTCTGGCTCCCTGATACTTGGATTGCTTGCCTGTTAGTGCAATTTTTTCACAAGTTACTCTGCTTACTTCCAACAGCACAGGGAATCCCTTCTTCATGTCTCCAGAGTGCAGGGCTGTTCTTGCCTTACCAATTTCACTGCATTTATTTCCTCTTTTGCTTCACCATTTTCTGGTACTGTAAACTGCTGAGTTCATTTATCCCTCTGTACTGCTTTCCCTAACCTTAGATATTCCCTCCAACTTTCTTCCCTTGGAGGAGAAGTCTACTATTCGTGTGTTTCATCAAAGCACCTCATGCTTGCAGGAGATACAGGGCTTTGCTTGAAGGGGTTTTTATGTCTAAACTGTTAGAACTGATCTTTTGAGAAAACTGAACAGTTTTTGAGTGCAATGTACTAAAAAGAATTGAGGCATGTAGGCCCTGGTCAGATAGTTTTAATTTAGAGATTTTTAATCTTCGTCAATAGACTCAGGTGGCCAATGAATGGATTGCAGAAAGTTTACTGACTCATTGTGATTATAAACAACAGAACATACACATAGCTAGGGAAAGCCTTCATGTATTTTGCCAAAGGAATTTGTGATTCTAAACACTTCTCACATTGAAACAACTGTTGTTATTCTCTTATTTTGTCATGAAACTTTTATAAAATAAAAGAAAAAGAAAAAAAATTCAGCAAACTGAAATGGCTGGAGGTTTGGGGTCATTCCAGTCACTCTTTTCTCCTCTTTCAGCCCTGAGCCATAAAGAATGGAAAAGAGCTTGTCAAATTGGGCCCAGAGGCTCATGGGTAAGGAATAGCAACCCTGCACTGAACCATGGTGGTGGGATCTTCACTTTCACAGCCTATTTCCCACAAATGAATGGACAAAGATAGAACTACAGATGGATCCTCCCAGCCTCTCCCCAACAATTGCAGGCAAAAATCTGATGTCCACTCTGATGCCTAGAATTTATTTAAAAAGGACGAGCAGAGTAGGGCAGGGTCAGGACAGGGAGCTCATCTTCTTGGTCGGTAATGTCAATTCCTGGTAAGCATGACGAGGGGGTTTTTACCTTTTATCAGTATTCAGAAAATAAGTCCATATGCCTGATTTTGGGGAGAATCAAATAATTCCTCGAGTTGCTACAACAAAATATCATGAACCAGGTGGTTTCTGAGTATTGCATTGTGACCTGGCAAATGTGTATTTAGTTAACACAAGTACACATACAAATCGTAAGGCTTTATTTCTTACTTGTTTGATTTAAAACCACCTTTTAATTTTTAAAATTAAAAATGTACCCTTATGCTATGAACATACTTTCTTTGTTTCTAAAAATTGCATACTATCACCAGTGAATCCACACATTTGACAAATTTTGCATCACCCAGTAATGGACACTGGCCTAATCCCCCATTGTCATGGACAATGCTATGGTGAACATCCTCAGAGAAGTGTCTTAGTGAACCTGGAGGTCTCAGGGATATATTCACTCTGAGCAATAAAGTATATTTAGTTTTAATTTGAGCAGAAACTACCAGAATGGCAGCCCTAGGCTGACCAGCCCATCATGTGTAAGAGTTCCTACATTAATCATTTTCCACTAATGTGTGGCATTTTGCATATCTGGTAGTCATAAAGAGATATGGTGGCATTTGCTTTGTTTTCATTGCTGTTGACTCCAAAGGGTTAGAACATCTGTGGCTGCCACAGTGTTGGGATATGGGCCATGCACTCACCTGGCCAAGATCAAAATCTTAGATGGGAAATGGGTGCAGCCTGTGCTCTGGGTGCTCTGGCAAGGGCTAGACTGTCTGGCAGAAAGGCCATTTCCAGGCCTCACCAAGTGTGGATAAGCTCTCGCTCATCTTGATTACATATGTATTAGTCATTGGGGTTTCAGACTCTAAGAATTCCTTGCTCATAGACTTCTCTAAATTGAAAGATCTGTATGTTCTTGTTGACTTTTTAGTCATTCCTTGACTATTCTAATCCCTTTTGGGTTTAGACTTTTCTCGTTTCTTCTCTCATTCGGCCTGCTGTCTGTCCAGTTTGCTCATGACATTCTTCTTTTGATGGAACTAACTCAATTAATAGAAATCAATTAACCGATTAATAAAAAATAAACAATTGTTCCATCTTCTTTTAAATTTTGGAGTTTCACTAAATCTTTACCCATCCCTAATACCAAAGCGTATTTCCCTACATTACTTTGCACTAATTTTATAGTTCCAGATTTAGATTGAACCCTGGATTACGGTGTAAGTCATCTGCTTTATGTTTCTCTGCTTTCCAAGACCTTTTTCTGTATTTGTTAAGTAGTTTGTTTTTCTCTATTGTAGTAATTCGAGGGTTGTATATAATATCTGGAATCTTGTGAAATTTTCTGGTAAATAGTTGTAGTTGGAACACTGATTCAACTGGCTTCCTAGGTAGACTGTACTATCTGAAAACAAGGAAGGGAAATTCATTTCTTTCCTACAAAATTTTACATCACTTATGTTTTTTTCCTAAAAAAAAAAAAACTTTGTCAGAATATTTGTTTTAAGTTAAACTATATTAGTGACAATGGGAGACTTTGCTTTAATATTAAAGGAAAAAAGTACACTGATACAGAAAGAAAATAAAAGAGCATGTATAAGGGGGGAGGAGGGGGGAGTGGGTAGGGATATGGGTAAAAATGAGAATTAACTTGTGGCATATACTGGTACAAATTTCCCAATGTTATATGTGATTTTGAGATGTATATAAATTGTACCAATAAAGAATTCAATTAAAAAAAAGTACACTGAATTGCCACTAAGTTTAAATTTTTGCAGTAGGTTCCTGCAGACTGGTTTTTTTTTTTTTATCAGTTTCAGGAAATATGATGCCATCATTGTTAAAATATTTTTCATCTATTTTATAGAACAAGCACACGCTTTCTGATGGTGAGCCATGGAGTATAGACTGGGCAGGAAGGGACTGAGTGCTTTAGCAGTGCTATGTCTGGGGTGATTAATTTCCATCTTCAGCATTCACAGGCTATAGCTCCGTGGATACAGACTATCTTCTTCATCTCCGCATTACAATCTCCACATTACAATCCTCGCACAATGCTAATAGAATGTGTTGGCAGAACACATGAAGGGGAAAAAGAGAAGCTCCAATAACAAAAACAATTTTAGATGGAAGAAACTTCCTCTGAATGGAACAGCTATGTTCAGCCTATGAAAACTGAAAACCATTATATGGTTTTCATTATTATACACTCTTAAATAAATGAGGATTTGGTCATTTCAGAAGTTATTGTTGTCGGTCTATAATATACAAAAGATGTTTTGGGGATGCAGATTTAACGCAGTGATTCCAGCACCTGTCTACCAATCACAAGGTCCTGAGTTCGATCCCTGGTAACCACATACAACAATAATGGGCATGGTGACTCACACCCACCAGTAATCAGTACCACTTACCACAATGCTGGGCATGGGAGCTCATGCCTGTAATCTCAGCACTCAGGAGGTAGAGGCAGGAGGATTGCTGAGTTCAAGGCTTGCCAGTGCTACACAGTGAGCTCAGGGCCAGCCTGAACTACAAAGTGAGACCCTGTCTCAAAAAAATTAAAAAAAAAAACAATAAAACAGATGTTTTGTTTCGGTTTTTGCTTCTGAGGAAAGACAACAAAATTCAAACCCATACATTCATCTCCCATGGGAAAGTGCTTTCTGCTATAATGACAGTTATAAGAAGATGAACTTTGACCACACATTCTTCAATAAACCTACACACTGAGTACTGAAAAAGACACAGTCTGTGTCCTCAGGAGCTCACAGAGCAAAAAGTGAAAGGAAGAAAATACTAGTTACCCAAATAATCATTTAACTGAAATATTAGTAAGTGCCATGAAATTATAACATAGGGAGAGTTTATCTTGGGGCAAATTGGAGACTGAGGTCTCTAGGAGAACAAGATCATCGCCTGATATAAGCTACACAAAATTTTATGAATGTGAGGCTCCAGAAGAGATTTTCCATATATAGGAAAAACACCAAAGTTTGGGGAAAATAGGGGAAATGAGAAATATTTATAGGAAAATATGGCCACTCTGTAGTATGAACACCCAAGGAGACAAGAGTTAGAACCCAGCTGATTGGTCACTCTCCCCTCGGAGGATTACCTAGTCTGGAGACACTCACAAAAGGGACACCAAGTGCTACAGGAATTCTCCCTTCCTTATGACCTGCCTGGTGGGGATCTGGGATAGAACTGAACTCCAGGGTTGGGGATTTAGCTCAAGCGGTACAGTACCTACCTTGGAAGTATAAGGGCTGGAGTTCAATCCCCAGTACCAGCAAAAAAAAAAAAAAAAAGAATTGAACTTCAGACTTAGCTTTTGAAGCAATGAATGAAACAACAGATATGTTACTGATCAAATCCTACAATCAATAGGATTTGCTTTCAAGAGCAAATGCTGATATTCCAACCTAATCCAACCAGTACTACAGAACTTGCCTTTCCAGAGCAACACTCACATAGGCAGATGCTATCTAATTAATTGGACAGCAGCCTTTTCAGAAAGTGGAGTCATTATTTTGGCTAAAGAGCAGCACCTAGCTTAATTGTGTTTCCCCAAGATTTATTTAGCTGATATGTCATCATCTTTATCATTCAGTGTGTATGTGATAAATAAGAGATCCATCTTATTTTGAGAGGTGATGAAAGGGGATGGATTGGGGAATTTTGTGAAGGAGGTTTGGCTAGATTAAGAAAGCATCATTTTACTTGGTCTTAAATAAACTACTTAAAGATATTCCATATGAGTGATAATTAAAATCTTGTTAAATTGGTTGCAGAGAGAATTCTACAGACCCAAACCAAACATCTTGTTTACAGAAGAAGCCACTCTACTGTGCTTTCAGTGGGCCAGCTGTGTAGAGTCTAACACTTGTTTGTGACTCATTTGATCACAGCCAATTTAACTCATCTCTCTGAGCCTCACTGACTGGGATAGCAAAAGACAATGATCTGATATCTTTATTATTCACTATAATCATGAAGGAAGTGTTTTTCCCCTCTGCTCTACTATGATGACTCCATACCTTTTGTTCTAAGGGCTACAAAAGTCCATGGGATGGTGAAGTAGAGCTCCACCCATCACAGTGTCTGCAGAAGCCTCCGGGTTGCTAAGCCCTGTGAAGGTTTCCTTCTGTCTTATGACAGTCTCCTTTGGGA
The DNA here is from genome assembly GCA_004025085.1 of Thryonomys swinderianus. Lineage (NCBI taxonomy): Eukaryota > Metazoa > Chordata > Mammalia > Rodentia > Thryonomyidae > Thryonomys > Thryonomys swinderianus. The sequence goes on from PVIC010012512.1 coordinate 39,026, forward strand.
ATCTTGGAGGCTTTGAAGCTTCAGTTACCAAATACATTGCAGCAATTATCAGTCTATACTCCTTCCCTATCCTTGAATTTCAGGCTGACATGTCTAACTGCTTACCGAGGGCTCCAAATATTTGAAACCCAACAAACTGGATGAGGATCCCATCCTAACACTCCCACCCCTTGTCTTCTCCTTCCATGGTCAATGTCAGATGCAGGTGAAGACTAGGACTGTTGCCAATTAGAGAACATAACTTTCTAAAATGAAGGGATCACTTTTGAATCAAGAATAAATGAAAAGGGCCGGAGATTTAGCTCAGTGGTTCCAGCACCTGCTTCGCAAGAGCAAAGGTCCTGAGTTCGATCCCCGGTAATCACATACAATGCTGGGCATGGTGACTCACGCCCACCAGCAATCAACACCACATACCACAGTGCCGGGTGTGGTGGCTCATGCCAGTAATCCCAACACTTGGGAGGCAGAGTCAGGATTGCTGAGTTCGAGGCTTGCCTGGGCTACATAGTGAGCTCAGGGCCAGCCTGAACTA
>PVIC010012513.1:0-39556 GCA_004025085.1 Thryonomys swinderianus
GGAACCACTGAGCTAACCCTCCGGCCCCTAACTGTTGTTAGTTTTGGATTGAATGAAAGAACTGAGCTTGGTGATTTGTGAGGTAGAAGAAACGCTGAGAAGTGGCCCCAAGATAGACCTTCAGGTCACTGGGTCACTGGCCCCTCAGGTCACAGTCCTCGAGAGAACTGTGGGATTCTGGGCTTTTCCACTCTGATGCATCCAGGTCACAAGGTGAGCAGTTTTATTCTTGCTCCACCAAATGCTTTTTCTGTAATGGATCTCCACAGATGCAAAACAGCAAGGCCAAACTACATACTGAAATCTTCAAAAGTCAAAATAGGCCTTTTCTTGTTATAGGTTGATTACCTTGGGTATTTTAAAACTGATTTTACTGGTACATTTTATGCATACATTATGATCACTTTGAGAACCCAGCATTGAGAATTTGTTCTGTGCATGACACATCTTGATGTTCAGTTTTCTCCTTTCCCCTGCTCTCCCAGAATTCCCACCCCTGTATATATGAGCTTTGTTTCCTTTTTTTAACTATTACATTTTTTCTTTCCCTTCTTTACTCTCCCCTTCCTGCCCTTTCCCTTTTCCTTTTGCACATTTTCTTCCTGATTTACATTACCTGTCATATATTTTGGTGTTTATTTACACCTTCAGCTTTTCATACTAGAGAAAACGTACTGAATTTACACATCTGCATCCTATTTATTTCACTTATAAGTATGGCCACAAGGTACATCCACTTGAGTATAAAGTACTCTAATTTATCATTCTTCATGGTTAATTTATCATTCTTTTAATTTATCATTCATTTAATTTATCATTCTTTATGGTTGAGTAATACTCCATTTTATTTTTAAAAACCCCACATCTTCTTTATCCAGTGTCCTACTGAGGGGCATTTGGGCTCTTTCCAAGATTTATCTATTACAAACTGAGCTGCTATAAACATGGGTGTACATATGTCACTGTGGTAAGATTCTTTTAATCCTTTCCTGTATATAGCTACCAGGGGAAAAGCAGGATCAAATGGGACCTTGACTCCTTGTTTTTAAGGAATCTCCATGGTGGCTGCACCAGTCTATATTCCCACCAACAGTGGAGAAGAATTTCTGTCTTCCCACAGCCCCACGAGCATTTGTTGTTGCTTGATTTCATGATTGCAGCCATTCTTTCTGGAGTGAGATGGAATCTAACTGTTATTTTAATCTGTATCTCTTGAATGACCAGGCATTGTGGTATGTGGTACTAATTCCTGGTGGGCATGGGTCACCATGCCCAGTAATGTTGTATATGGTTACTGGGGATCAAACTCAGGACTTTGCACTTGCTAGGGAGGTGCCAGAACCACTGAGCTAAATCTCCAGTCCTGTTGTTTTGTTTTTTGAGACTGGGCCTTGTTTTGTAGTTCAGGCTGGCACTGAACTCACTATGTAGCCCAGCCCAGCCTTGAACTCATGGCAATCCTCCTGCCTCTGCCTTTTGAGTGCTGAGATTACAGGTATGAGCCACCACGCCTGCCATTGTGGTGTGTGGTTACTGAGTGTTGGGATTGCAGGTGTGAGCCACCATGATAGGCATTGTGGTATGTGATACTAGGAATTGAATTTGAGACCTTGCACTTGCCAAACAAATGCCGGAACCACTGAGCTAAATCCCCAGCCCTCTTCATATGTTTCTTAGATCCTGTACTTCTTCATATGAAAAATGTCTGTTCATTTCAGATGCCCATTTTTGAATTGGGTCTTTAATGGTTGGGCTGATTTTTTAAAAGTTCTTTGTATACTCTAGATAGTAATCCTTTGTCTGAGAAACAGCTGGTAATTTTTCCCCGTATTTTATGTTGTCTTTTCACTCTGTTGGTGGTTTCTCTTGCTGTGCAGAAGCTTTTTAATAACATACTCTAACACTTCTATACAACAAAACCATAGGCATACTTTCCCAACAGGTTAATTTTAAGGAAAGAAATCACAGTGAAGCTGGCCTTGAGCTCACTATGTAGCTCAAGCAAGCCTTGAACTCAGCAATCCTCTTACCTCTGCCTGCCGAGTGCTGGGATTACAGACTTGAGCCACCTCACCCCGTATTGTTGTGTGTGGTTCCTGGGGAATGAACCAGGGAATTTGAGCTTGCTAGGCAGGCACTGGAACCACTGAGCTAAATCTCTGGCCCCCTAGGACCTTAAGTTTTAAAGACCATTTTTATCCATGTTTTGTTTCAGCAAATGTTCCTTAAAAGCACAAGGCATCTTAGGTCTCTGAGCATAGGACCTAATACATAGTAGGTGATTCATTGATTTCTTATTTATTCATGCAATAAAGATTTCCTTAACACTGATGTGTAAGGTATTTTTTAGGTCCTGGGCATTTAAATTACTGATGATGATAGATTGATAGTGATCACTTATGTTTCCAAAAGAGAATGATTCTCTTTTCTCCTGAATTCCTAATTCAGGTTCATTCCAGTTCTTATCCCTGTTGTAAAAATGGAGACTCTTATATCATGGAAATTCATTAAGTAACTTGTTTCAGGTCACGTACTTTACCATGAGTAGAGTGAAGATTACGATCCATACAGGTTCTTTCCTGGACTGGGGTGCTTGGGGAATTCATCCAGATTGACTGAAGTTCACATTTCATTTCAGTGCTCTCATTTCACCTCTGCTACATCCACTTGCTCTGACTCATATTTCAGGGCCTGCAGTCTGAACTGGTTTGCCATGACTCCAGACACTGTCAAGATAAATTAGACGCCCGGGGTCCACAACACCATCTGAAGCAGAACTGCTATTAGGAGAAAATATATAAGCAGCTTATATTTCCATATAGTGTGGCACTTTTTTATTTTTTTGAAGAGCATACTTTCTACTAAAAGTGAAAGTGGGACTAGCAAGCCTGACTGAATTTTGCCTGTTAAGAAAAAGAATTTAAAAGTGATTTTACTGTATATCCTCAGGCAAATGCCGCCAGAGGAAGGTAGGTAACTGTAAATATTTTGTCTCCTCTCAGTGCATCTACAAACCCTTCTGGTGAATAAGATCTGACAGATCCTGACTGTGAGCAGAGATAGAATAACAACTGTGTTGATGCGTAAGCTCACATCAGATACAGACTCCATTTTTGCTGTAATGATCCACCCGCTGCCCACCTTGCTAAGAAACAAGACATGTTATTAACAAAGCATATTGTGCTACAAGACCATTGCCCTGCATAGTGTTTATCTTGTTAGAAACTGTAATTGTCTGAAACAATGGCTTCAGTGAAAGAATACAATATGTTATAAGCTGTGTAAAGATCAAAACAAGTTACATGAATAATGGTAGGTGTTTGTGGAGTTTTAAAACATATGCGTAGAGTTGTACTGCATAGAGTTAATGCTGTTCAGAGACAGTGGCTTCGTTTTGATTTTAGTTTTTATTTCTTCTCTAGTCCCCATAATTTAACTTTGAATTTTGATCCAATCCTTATCCAGAGACAAAGTTCTACCAGATTGTAAGCTCCTCTTTGGTTGTTTATATAACACAGTACTTGGGAGTCAGTATTTGATATTTGTTCAACAAAAAAGAATGGATAGAGGAAAGAAATGAACACAGTACAGATTTAAGCCATGTCATTATCCCCAATCCTTCAGGAAGCTGTTCAGAGTGTAAAAGGGAAGCCAAACCTCCAGGACACAGAATGGTAGGGAGGGAGAATGGAGAGAAGCGGAAGCACCATCCATCATGTGGCTTATCCCCCACGACACCCCCAGGCTGCTCAGCCAAACTGAACCCTCTGTGCAAAACTGAGGTGGGCAGGGCTGAAGTGCTTCCATGCCCCCCCAACAGGTTCTAGTGTGTCATCTGTTTCACTGTGTCTCTCCTAAAACAATGGGAAGGGCTTCAGTAATTCCCATTTTTGGATGAAGGGACACTAGAGCAGCATGTATGTGGAGCCGCTTTAAGGGCCAGGAGGAGAGCAAGTGCTTGAGTAGATAGGTGGACAGAGAACTAGATCTTGAATGTGAGTTGGGTTAATAAAAAAGGAGTCTATGAAGACAACAATTTAGAGGTAAAGCAGGAGAAGAAAACAAACATTTGGGGACAGAGGAAAGGAAAATGAAGGTGCTTTGGGACACACTTTTTCCTCCATTTTTTTTTTCTGGCAAAATGTGATGCTTCTCAGTTATGCCCTCCCATATGTCACAGAAGATGCTTTCTCTTTCAAGCACGAAGAATGGATTGTGACTGCTGTCATTCCTCTTACAAACAATCAGTTTAGAGGGAGTATGTGATACCTCTCTGCCCAGGGAGACTCAGTTGTGCTAGAGGCCATCAGAAAGGGTTTGCCTTGTCTCCCTGCCTCCTTCCCTCTCTGTCTCTGTCTCTGTCTCTGTCTCTCTCTCTGTCTCTCTCTCTCTCTCTCTCTCTCTCTCTCTCTCTCACACACACACACACACACACACACACACCAAGGGCAGGATTATCATGCCTTTTCTTTGGACCCTGACTGAATCTGATGCCAAGAAATGTTGAAGCCTGGTACAATCAGGAAGGGAGATGACAGAGTGATGAGCATCACCTAAGGGGAAAGAAGTTCGTGTAGGTTCTAGACAATGTCCTTGAGTTAACCAGCTAATTAACCTCAATTAACCAATAGCGGAACTCCCTTTTGCAAAACTTATTTCATGAGGTGAGATGCTAAGTTCCTTGGCAACAGCAAACCCACCTAGGTGGGTTTGCTGTTGCTTGTGCTTCTGTTGACACCTTGATCTTTGCTACTGAAGCAGGAGAGGAGAGCACGTGCTACACTTGTGACCAGACGGCAGGAAGCTTCTGAGACGGGTATTTCAGTTTTCTCTAGGCCTCTTTGTCTTCTTCCTTCTTTCCATCGCCCACTGAGTCACACAAGTACTGGAAAACACAGGATTAGACACGAAAACACATCCTCCCCAAAAGCTTTATTCCTAGCTCAACTATGTTTGGCTCCTTCTTTCCTAGGATTTTTTTCTGTCCTGGAAGGTGTCTTAGTCCCTCCCATAAACAGGCCTCAGAAGCCTTGGTTCACAGTTCCACAGGCAGAGCCACACAAGTCTGACCCCAAGCTGAGCGTCAGGCTCAAGTGGGGATTCCCACCCGCAGCGCCCTTCCACACCCGTATCTAGCCATGCCTGCAGCGCTGGAGAATACTGCAGACAGCAGGTGGCAGAGGCCAGAACTCAGCCTGGGAACTGGCCGGGCACGGGACAGAGTCCGAGGGTGCAGTACGTGACAGTTCCCACAAACGCTGCCCTGCTCTTCACACGGAACTCCGCACAAGGTCTCATCACACATGTGATTTAAATTAATTGGGTTTAATCGGAATGATCAGATATAGGCTGCAGGTCAAATGGTTTTCTCTTAAAGACTTCCTTTAGAGAGTGTACTTCAACTTTCTTGCTTCTTCCCCGTAAATACCAACCCTTCAACAGTTTCACTCAGTTATCAAGTTTATTTTTGTAAGATAGTCTGAGACAGGGAGTGGTAGAACAGTTTTATTTAATTTGCCAGGAAGAACAAGACACAAAGAGATGATGCGACTTGGCCTGCGTCCCGGGGATCGCTGCGACACATCTGGGATGGTCCCGGTCCCCGGGACTCTGGGCCTTTGTTCTAAAATTCCTGCGTGTAATTGTTTTGATAACAGTGCCCGGGCTGTCTTTCACTGACGCGCGTCAGTCACACCGAGGGCACCTGGGCCTCGCGGTCCAGCGGGCCTCAGCCGAGCGCGAGTGGAGAGACTGAAGCGGCGGCTCTTCCCGAGCGCGTGGCAGGCGCGGACTCAGTGTCCACAGCGTGTTCCGAGCAAAGTCTTGCTTGCTTGCTCCCCACTGCAGAAAGCAAATGAGAGTGAAACGCACTGGACTGACAGCCCTCGGGTCCTACCCTGGCTTCAGGGAGCCAAGGTGGGGAAAGGGGGTGGGGTGGGATGCAAGGGGTGGAGGAGGGGCCTCCTCTCGTTTTGCACCTCAGACTGACATGGGCCCCCTGCTGCGGAAGGACAAATAGCGCCCCTGGTACTGCAGGACCTTGTGCCCCTGGCAGGAAGGATGGAGCCAGAGGTACCCGTGGGGCATGGCCGGAGAGGGAGGGTGGAAAGGGCAGGGGAGGGCACGGGTACTGCAGGGCCGAGGAGGTATGGGGATGGCAGGGACTGGGGTAGGGCCCACCCAGGGGTAGGGGAAGGGTGAGGGTTGACGGAAAGGTAGTGTAAGGGCAGAGGCTGGGTGAGAGAGGGTTCAGAGCTGGGGTAGTGTGGAGGCAGAGCTAGGGTTAGGTCTGGATAAGGGTTAGGGTTGAATTAGGTTATGTTAGGGTTAAGGTAGGAGTAGGGTTAGGTGTGTGGGTGGGTATCAGGATATTGTAGAGGTAGCATTAGAGTCAGGGCTGGGTTAGTGTAGGGTAGGGTTGCCGGTAGGGAGTGTAAGGTTGAGTTAGGGGTACTGCTGTGTAAGTATGAATGTAAGGTTTTGGTTAAGGTACTGCAGAGATCCAGGTAGGTACGTTTTGCATTCGGGCAATCAGAGTATTGGGTTGGGGTTAATATTAAAGCTGGATAATGGCACAATAGGCCTTGGGTCTAGAACTACCAACCCTGGTGGATGCGAAATCTTAGGGTGTCCATGCCCTCCTTTGGCTTATGGCCCTAACCATTCGGCATTGTCCACAGTGGAGTCATCTGGTAGCTTAGATGGAGAGAAGTGCATAAAGTTCTCTGATCCGTCAGTCTGGCTGCCATGTTGTTTTTTCTTGGAGGGGCTTTCGTCTGTTGTTTCTCTGTGGCCATGTTTGTAATTGGCCATCTGGAGAACAATCCCACGGAACTACTTTTTCATCAATCTTTCCTTATTTGGTGAAGATTGAAAAAGTCTCTCTCAGTGTCAGAGCTACCACCAAATAACTTATCCTCTTGTATTACTATGTAAAATAACTCTTATCCTCTTGAGTTGTTGCTAAGAAATAACTACCTGTCCAGGACTAAATTTCCCATCCTGTTAATCTTAGTAGAACTATGTGACTACTCCAATGGCGTGTGAGTGGAAGTGGTTTGTATCACTTCTAGCCAGGGTGCTTAAGAATGAGGTAATCTTTGCCAATCTTTCTTCCCTCCACTGTCTGCATTGATAGTCTCTTAAAACCTCAAGCAGAGCCATAGATGGAAGGATTCTGGGCAGCTAGCTGACTTTGTACATAGTCCCTTCTGATTAGGAGCTTTGATATTGGTTACACTGAGAAATGTGTATCTATGATGAACATCTGCATTTCCTGTTGAGCAGTTGTGCTACATCTGTTACCTAACCTTTGATTTCTAGGTAATTTTCTTTAATTCACAATAAGCTTCCAGTATACTTACATCTGGCCAATTCTGTGGGTAAAATCTTCCAAAGCCAGAGTTTTTCTAAAACTTTAGTCTTTGAATCTGGATTCTACCTTTGGATTTTTTTTCTTTGAGCAACAGGCCTTGGTATTTTCCTGGTTTAATAGCCTCCATATTGGTTTTTGCCTGAAAACCAATTTGACAACATTTTCTTAGGCCTTTCTCAACTCTTTATGGTGCCAGATTTTTAAATTTTCTGCCATTTCAATTGCAGTTTATAAGCAAAAATGGTCACACATACAAAGTTGTACCTTCAGATAATCAACCTCAATCTTAATTTTGATTCTTTCTTATATAATCTTGCTAAAAGCTAACAAGTAGTAAATGATCTGTTCTAGAATCTAACCTGTAAATTAAAATTATTTTACATTTTATTCTCGATAAGCACATGTTCTAAGTCTCAATATAAAGTCATGGAGTAGCCTGCTGTTTTGTTGTCAAATTCTCAGCCTACTATAGATGGAACCTCATCTGAATTGACAGATTCAACATTTAAAAATTTTTCTGTTATAAATCCCCACTTCTGATACCAATTTATGAATTTATGAATACCAATTTATGAATTGAAATTACAGGTAAAAAAAACCCAAATGAACAGAGCTTGAACTTGCTTAAAAAGGGGGTAACTGGCGCCTGTAATCCCAGCACTCAGGAGGCAGAGACAGGAGGATTGCTGAGTTCGCAGCGGCTTGCCTGGGCACCATAGTGAGCTCAGGGCCAGCCTGAACTACAAAGTGAGACCCTGTCTCAAAAAGCAAAAAAAAAAAAAAAAAAAAAGGGCGTAACTGGGCATGGTGGCAAATGTTTGTAAATCCCAACACTCAGGAGGCTTAGGCAGGAGGATTTCCATGAGTTTGAGGCTAGCCAGAGCCACATAATAAGTTCAAGACCAGCCTGTAATGAGACCCTGTATCAAAAAATGAAAAAAAAAAGAGGTAGTAATATATTGGCTACTGGCTCACATAGCTAAAAAACTAGTGACATATTTAGTTTAAGGCATAACTTCATCCAAGGGCTTAAGCAATGTCATTTGAATTTTACTCCTTTTCATCTCTTGGCTCTGATTTCTGAGTTGGCTTCATTCTCGGGCTCCATATGGTGGCTCCTGGCAGCTCCAGTTGACATAATCCTTACTGTCAGCAATCTCAGTGGAAGAGTGCATGCCTTTTCCCCATAGCTGCCAAGAATAGAATTCTTACATTTCACTGGCTCTGATTAGGCCATGTAGCCAGAAAAATCCAATAGTTGGGCCTGATTCACATGATTACTCGTGTTGTCAAAGAAGGGAATCCTCAGTCAAGAGTACTGATGATGATAATGAGAGGGAAATTAGAGTGTGAATATCAAAAGAAGGGTGAATGGATACTGAGTGGCAAAAAACCCCACACATCTTCATTACTTACCAATGTATGGTGTTTCCAATTTGCTTCACCTGTGTTCTGTTGAGCTTGTCTCTTTAACTGGACTCAAGTGTCTCAGGAGCAGGATAGTGCACTATGTGTCTTAACAGTGCCATCCCAGCATACAGTCCTTAGATTCTGGCTGATTGATGGCCTTTCCTTATATTATGAAGGATGGCATACTTGGGGAGGAAAAGATAGGCACAAAGGGATGATTTGCAGGGGCATGTGAAGGGTTAAAGGAATCAACAGGGAAGGGTAAAGTATTTAAGGACTGGTAACAGTAGGAGGCCTGTGATCTAAATGCGGGGAAAGGTAGCTTTTGGTGGAACCCAGTAAGAGTTAGAGCTTAGAAGGGATGCCTGGCAAAGGTTGTGACTAAAAATAGAAAACTGGAGCCATTGCCAAATGTGGTCCAGCAAAAGACTAGAATATAAACACTGTACTTTTCCCTTTCATCCTCCAACAGAAGTGCTGGTATCAGAAGCAGAGAGCTTAAGTGGTGCAGTCTAGAGTCCCACTTCCAGTGTAACCCAGGGAAAATGGTGGAGAGTGGATCTGGGGGAGAAATGGAAAGTTACTACAACTCCTATTATGTTCCTTAAAGCAACACTAAGTAAAAATAATCTCTATTCTGTTTACAATACAGCTTGGATTTATCTGGAAAATACATTTTTTACCATTTTTAACATATGTGTTAACTATATAACTAATGCTATATCCATCCTCTATTCTGTAGTAATCATGTAATATATAACTAATGTGGTTCAACCTAATAGAACTTTTAAACTTTAACATTCATAAATCATAGAACTTCTTTTGTGAACCATGTCACTGCTGTCATTGTATTGATATGAAATGCCTCAAGAATATTATACCTGGCAATCCATCAGAAAGCCCTAGTACAGCACTTGTCAAGCAGTGACAAATTTGATAAATGTTTGATGATTTGAGGAATGATTAAATGGATAAATTAAAGCATTTTGATCCAGAAGATTGTAAGTGGAAAGTTAGGTGGGTTTTCCTCGTTAGAGGTTGATGCTAACTATACAACATCTACCATCCTGTCTCTTAAAGTCTGACACTGACTTCTTAGGTGTTGATAGAACTCTTATCTCTTCCAGAAAATGGAATTGCAATATATTTTGTCAATCTTTAGAAGTAAGAAGTTCTGTAGTTAACTGTCATGCTAATAAATTCAGTGTAAAGTCCATTTCAGCTAAGGGGTTATTATTTTTTAATTTAAAACTGAATTTCCTCATGGAATTGTCACTCAGCTATAAGAAAAATAATTACACATGTTCCAATACATAAACTAATATGATAAAGTGTCTGTGCAAACTTTCTCTAAAACACTTTATAGTCGAACCAAAATGGCACCCTCTATTCTATAGTAATCATGTATGCATTGGAATGCACACTGCTTTGTAATCCCTCTATGCCACATGTAGTCCCTGTCCTATGGTGCTTGCAGTCCAAGCTATGTTTCTCAAAGTTTAATGAGGATAGAAGTCATCTGAGGATCTTGTAAAAATGCAGAATCTAACTTGCTCTATTTGGGGTGATCCCTAAGACTCCATTTCTAACCATCTCTGGGCAATTCTGATGCTAGTCTGAGACTACTCTTTGGTGGATGTATTTAATTTTTCACAACAGCAACCTCTTAAATATCAGTGCTTTTGGTTTTTCTTGAGTGCTTACTATGTTCAATATATGGTGCTATGCTTTGCAGGTTAGGTCAGTGAATGCTCACTGTGTAGTGTGAAAAGCTAGTAAAATAAGCAATTATGATTATATTATTCTGCTTATATGAAATGTCCAAAAAGACAAGTCTATGGTGACAGAAATTAGGTTGGTGCTTCTCTGGGTGTTGAGATTAGATATAGATGGGTATAGGGATTAATTGTAAATGGAATAGTTGAGAGGAAACCTATTGGGGTGAAATTTTTTTTTAAAAAACTAGATTATAATAATAGTTGTGGAAGTTGATAAATTTACTAAAACTCATTGAATTACACTTTGGAATTGGCAAATTTTATAATGTGCAATTAGTACCCCCATAAAATACTAAAAATCCCAGTGAATTAAAACTTAATGTGAAAATGCAATAATAAAACATGTAGTCTTAATTCCTTTAACAGCCAAGAAAGTGGAACTCATAGAAGATGATTTGCCCAAAGTCAAAGTTAATCAGTAACAGAGTTAGGATATAAATCTAGTTCTATTATGCCAACAGAAATCATTGTCAGAAAGCTCATTATCAAAGGAGACAAGGAGATGAACGCCAGGAAACACCATTCCATTGGGAAGAGGCTGTCTGAGTAGGAATTGTCCTTGCCCTGTGAGAAAGAGATCACACTCCATGATATAGGTAGCATCCCATTCCCAGACTGCCAGCTGATGGGGTTGAGTAGCACTCTTTGGCTTCATCAGGATTTTTGTTTCAAGCAACAAAAATCCTTCTTGTTTGATTTATAAACTAAGGAGTTGGGATGTTCATAATAATCATGCACTGATGAGTATTGAGAACCAAGCTCAAAGCTGTGCATCCAAGAAAATGCCCCAAAATTCTGTACAGAAGCAGCCCAGGTTGAAGATTGTTTTCATTGATACTGCTTAGCATTCTGCACTCTGGCCCTGAGTCCACTGCCCCTGCTCTGGGAACCCAGTTTGGTCACAATTTCACTGTGGCAAGATGGAGAACTAACCGCATGTTTTGGACTTTCTTTGTGTTACTTTCTTGACTCAAAACCATGCAAATGCTCCTGAGTAGAGGAGGAGGTTAAGGGAAAATAGTAAAATATTTGACCTCTTTTATAAATTTCTATGTATGAGAATCAAGCTTTTCCTTTTTCAAGACTCATAATCAATGAATTCCCCAAGTTTGAAGAGTTCAGATGCTGGACAGCTAATTTAACAAAGAAAAACATTTCCTCCAAAACGTGTATCCACAATAGTGTTGCACATGCAGTGGTCTGCAGGGCAGTAGCATTGACAGCAACCAGAACTGTTTTGGAAATGCAGAATCTCAGATTCTTTAGGCAAGAGAGAGAGAAAAGAGAGACATATAGGAAAGGAGGAAGTCAAATTATCATTATTTACAGGTGATGTGGTCCTTTGCATAAAAGACCTCAAAAATTCCACCAAAGGACTCCTAGAACTAGTAACCAAATTTAGCAGTGTAGCAGGATACAAAATCAACACACAAAAATCAGTAGTATTCTTGTACACCAATAACGAACTCGTTGAGAAAGAAATTAGGAATTCAATACCATTCTTTTTTTTTTTTCAATACCATTAACACCATCAAGAAAATTTAAATACTTATGAATTAATCCAAGGAACTGAAAGACCTCTATAATGTCACAGAACTAGTAAAAATAATCCTAAAATTCATGTGGAAGAAGAAGAGACTCAGAATAGCAAAAGCAATCCTGGAGAACAAGAGCAAGGCAGAAAGCATCACAATCCTGGATTTCAAGTTATATTACAAAGCTACAGTAATAAAATAGCATGGCACAGGAGCAAAAAGAGACATATGGCTCTATGGAACAGAATAGAGGATTCAGAAACAACCCCAAGCAATTCAGCCATCTGATCTTTGACAAGGGGCCAAAAAACATGCTGGAGGAAAGATATCCTCCTTAGCAAATGAAAAACCATGTATCCTATACAGAAGATTGAATCTAGACTCATATTTATCTGTATGTACTAAACTGAAATTTAAACGTTAAATTTCTAAATATGAAAACATAAAGAACCTGCTGGAAGATAAAATAGGTAAAATTCTTGAAGGCATAAGGATGGGCACGAACTTTCTGAACAGAACCCAAGTTATACAGTTATAAAGAATCAAAAAAAAAGGTTTGTATCAAATTAAAACAGTTCTGCACAGCAAAGGAAACAACAGAGTGAAGAGTCCATTATAGAATGGAAAAAAATTTTTGCCAGCTACATTTTGGACAGAAGACTAATGTCTGGAATATACAAAGAACTAAAAAAAATTATACCTCCCCAAATAAAAGACAATCAAAAACAAGGCAGTTAAAGTGAATAGACAGTTCTGAGAAGAAATATGAATGGCCAATAATACATGAAAAGAAGAGGAACATCTTTACCCATTAGAACAATGCAAATTAAGACAACACTGAGATTTCATCTTATTGCAGAAAGAATTGCTATCATGAAGAAATCAAATAACAGTAAATAGTAATGAGGTCTTAGAGATAGAACATTTCTACTTTGTTGGTGGGAATGTAAAGTAGTACAACCACTAATGGAAATCAGTATGTAAATTCCTCAAAAAGTAAAACTAGAAATTTCATGACCCAGTTATTCCTCTTCTGGGTATCTTCTTGAAAGAATTAAAGACATTATAGTTCTATGACACATTTATACTCATATCTATAGCAGTACAACTCATAATAGCTCAGTCTTAGAAGTGGTGCATATATCTATCAACAGATGAATATAGTATTTATACATGATGGAATATTACTCTGCCATAGAGGAAATACATTTGAATCATCTGTAGGAAAATAGATATACCTTGAGATCATGATGTTAAATAAAGTAAATCAGACACATAAGTGCAAATATAACCTGATTTTTTATATGAGAAACCCAAGTATAACTAAAAGAGAAAAATAAGAGTAGATAATGGGAAACAGGAAGATAGATCTTTTGCAAATGGGAAAAAGACCAAGAGATGGGATAGATGGGGAAGACCAGGAAGGGGAAAGACAAGGGGGTAAAGAAAAGATTAAAGTTATGTTGTATACATTTACCAACTTCCCATGATAATCATTATGAACTTAAAACATGTACTAATAAAATAAAATTAAATCAAAACAAGAATCTCAGGTTCTGCTTCGGATTTGCCAAGGCAGGATCTGCCTTCCAATAAGCAGCAAGATAATTTGTATGCATATTAAAGCTTAAAAATTCTGCTACTATAACATGTATTTCTTTCTAATTTTCAAAGATGAATTACTACTATGCCATGTTCATCAATGTAGGGCATTAGTTTCTCTTTTTTGTCTTTTTTCACAAACATGCGTGCATGTGTGTGTGTGTGTGTGTGTGTGTATGTAAAACTGCAGGTTGATCCCAGGGCCTGTGCACTGGCCACATGCCAAGCTATTCTTATTTTTTATTCCAAGAGAGTGTCTTATAAGTTGCTAAATTGCCCTGGCTGAGTTCAAACTTACCATTCTCCTGCCTCAACCTTTCAGAGTGCTGGGATTATAGGTATGCACTACCACCTGGCTAGTTTTACTTGTAGATAAACAGATGATTTTTAGAATAGGAATGCTTCATGTAGTATTTATGACATGCCTTACCCTAAAAAGTATTCCTTTTTTATCTGAAATGCAAAACAGTCATCATCTATTTTTTTTTTTTTGAGACAGGGTCTCACTTTGTAGTTCAGGCTGGCTCTGAGCTCACTATGTAGTCCAGGCAAGCCTGGAACTCAGCAATCCTCCTGTCTCTACCTCCCGAGTGCAGGGATGACAGGCGTGAGCCACCATGCCCGGCACTGTGGTATGTGGTATTGATGGCTGGTGGGTGTGAGTCTCCCTGCCCAGTATTGTATGTGGTCATTGGGGATTGAACTCAGGACCTTGCGCTTGTGAGGCAGGCTCTAGAACCACTGAGCTAACCCTCCGGCCCAGTCATCATCTATTTTACCTGGTAATCTTCTCATTACAATTAACAAAAATGAATAAAAAGCAAGGGACATTAATTGCCTACAGCAATGTGTTTATACCAGTTTTCAATTTTTACCTGGTAGACTATAAATATCATGAGAGCAGAATATGGGAAATGCAGAGTTTGGAACTTATTCTGAATTCTGCCTAAACATTTACTGGTTGAAGTTTCTTATAATTTGAATGGTGAAAGTGGGGTGAATTTTTCAAATATGCCTTTGAATTGCTGCTAATTTCGATTAATGAGTTTTGACCAAAAGCGACTTTATCTCACAGAGCCTGAGTAGAGACGATGTGTGATGCTGGTCGCACGTGGTTTACCTCAGCATACTGCCATTATAACTATTTTATTCATTTTACTTTTTTTTTTTTTTCTTTTTGAGACAGAGTCTCGCTTTGTAGTTCAGGCTGGCCCTGAGCTCACTATGGTGCCCAGGCAAGCCGCCGCGAACTCAGCAATCCTCCTGTCTCTGCCTCCCGAGTGCTGGGATTACAGGCGAGAGCCACCAAGTCTGGCATCGTGGTATGCGGTGTTGATTGTTGGTGGGCGTGTCTCCATGCCCAGCATTCTATGTGGTTACCGGGGATCGAACTCAGGACCTTGCGCTTACGAGGCAGGTGCCGGAACCACTGAGCTAACCCTCTGGCCCTTTTTTTTTTTTTTAAGAGTTGCTTGGGCCGGGGATTTAGTACCACTTGAGCTAAATCAAGTGGTACTGTGCCTACTTTGGAAGCACAAGGGCCCAAGTTCGATCCCTGATATCACACACACACACACAAAAGTTGCTGCCAATGACCAGGAGATTCAGGAAAATACCTTCTAAACATTCTTAGAAAGAAGCAGATTGTATGATTTATCAATCAAAATTATAAGTACCACATTCAAAAATTACAACTCTTTGCACTTCAAAATGTATACTAATTATGTTTATTTGTAAGGTGACATAATTTACATGAACAGTTAGCCAGTGCAGTCAAAGAAGAATTTTAGGAGGTTGGGAGAATGACGTTCTTTTCATAATTTTTTGGTGTAGTTACAAGTGAGACACCTCCAATGCACTTTCCCAACAAAAATCTTCCATTTAGCATCAGCATCTTCCTCCCTTGGCTTGGCTGACAATAAAGTGTCCAGGGACTATGAGAAGAGTTTTAATTCCAAGGAGCAGAATAGCCTTAGGGGCACTTGAGTGTGAGAGACTAAATATACACATTATCCTTCCTCCCCTGGAGATATTATACCATGCTTTCTGCCACCTTTTAACTTTTTGTTTGGAACTCCATCCTAGAGTCAGGTATGTGTCAGAGGTGAAGGATGCACCCTGGCTGAAGAGAAAACCCATAAAAGTGCCATTCATTAGCCTCTTTTTAAATATTAAATAATAGAGAAGCTATTAGAATAACGTTGTCAGTCACTTAGATATGCTATTTCTTTTTTTTTGTACTGGGGATCAAACTTGGGACCTTGCACTTGTGAGGCAGATGCCAAAACCACTCAGCTAAATCCCTGGCCCTGCTATTTCTGTAAAACAGCTAAGTATTTAAAAAATAAAAGGGAACAGTTAGAAACTGTATAAAGGCTCTTCCTCAAATAGTGCCTGGTTAAATAACTGTTATTCATAAAAGATGCAGCCATTAAAAATAACATTTTCCCAGGCTCCTTGGAGAATTGGAAAAATGGCAGGTTCTGGCACTGGAGCATAAAATTACAGGAGATTCTGGAACAGCTTGTCTCACCAGAAGTAAGTATCAAAGCCTCATGAGTCATCTCGCAGTGGACCCAGGAATCAGCTTGAGGACGCTCTCATTGGTCAAAGGGGGGGCAGTGTGAGCATGAATGAGAACAATTATAATGGATCAATGCATAGTAAACAAGGTTCAGTTTTTTAGCTCAGATTGATACTATAAAACAAAAACTTCTAATGGTACCTTTGGAAGGAAACCAATTTATTATTTTGAATATTGAAATTAAAAAGAATGCATCAAGGATACAATTTTTTATTTATCAGTTTTACTCAGGGTAATCTAATAGTTAATGAAAAATATTTCTTTTTTAACAGAACATTACAACTAATAATTAATCCAGAAATGACAGAGTACCATCCTACTGTATCATCTAATAAAACAATGCAGCTTGGCCAGGCTTGGTGGCTCAAGCCTGTAATCCCAGCACTCGAGAGGCAGAGGCAGGATGATTGCTGAGTTTGAGGCTTGCCTGAGCTAAATAGTGAGCTCAGGACCAACCTTAACTACAAAGCAACCCTGTCTCAAAAATAAAAACGAAAACAAAGCAAAAACAATGCAGCTAAAAATGACTAATTTACAAAAAGATCTGTTTATCTCCTATACCTCATATCACATGTGAAGTATTCTGGCCAGAATTCAAACTAGAATTTGATCAAGTCTCTGTATCTAAACAAGTAAACATCAGGAATAAAGAAAGATATTAAATGATACCATGCGAGTTACAATTACAAAACCATACTGGAAAAACCCTATAGGACAAACAACTGAGTTTTGTTTCAACAAATCAATTGAAAAAGGAGAAACAAGAGATTTTAGTGCCATGTGTGGTCTTTATTCAAATCCCAAATTAAACTCATAAATAATAAAAAGATTCATAAAGTAATCCATTGTCCAACTAGTTGATGTTAGTGAAACATTTCTTGAAACTGTCGATGTGGTAATGGTGTTGTCATATTTTTTTAGAGTAAGCCAGCTTATCTTTTAGATATAAGTTCAGAAGTACTTATGAATGAGATGGCTTGACGCTTGCTTCAAACTAATCTGGAGGTTAGGATGTTTGAATAATTGCTGAGGCTGAGTGAATGTGCAAAGGGTTACTTTGTATTATTCTTTCTACTCTTGTTTGTGTTTGAAAATTTTCCTGAAGTAATTAGGTTATAAAATTTACAATATGATCTCAATTTTGTTTGCTATGTATATATGTACATATATGTATGAACATATACATAATTATTAAGGAGAGGTATCTTTTTTTTTTTGAGACAGGGTCTTGCTTTGTAGTTCAGGCTGGCCCTGAGCTCACTATGTAGCCCAGGCAAGCCTCAAACTCAGCAATCCTCCTGTCTCTGCCTCCCGAGTGCTGGGATTACAGGCATGAGCCACCATGCCCGGCGAGGAGAGGTATCTTTTTGATGAGATTATAAATGAAATATACTTTATGTTTTATTCTTTTCTATAGTTTTATCTGGGGAAATTAATTTTTAAGAAGCAATTCTTAAAATTAGATTTTAAAATCCAATTATTTTCAACTCTTTGAATTTACAATGATCAATGATGAAGGCATGAGGAAAAGTCTCTAAACTACCAAAAGTTGTTGTGGAACTACATGAGCCATTTTAAACATTTCTGTATTTTAAATTTTTATATAAAGTTATATCACTTTTAGGATTCAAAATACAATAAACAGCTGAATGTGGTACATCTTTGCAATCCTAGCCCTCAGGAGGCTAAGGCAGGAGGATCACAAGTTTCAACCTAGCCTGGGTAACTAACTTGGTGACTTACTTAGTAAGACTGTGTTTCAAAATCTTTAAAAAAACGTTTTTAAAGGTTTGGTTATGTAGCTGAATGTGAAGACTGTGAGTTCAATGCCTTGCACCCCTCTCCCTAACTGAATATATATTAAACTGAAGAAAAGTCAATTTACTCTGAATAAACAAAAATTATATACCACTTAGGGCAGCATTTTTTTTTTTTTTGAGACAGGATCTCGCTTTGCAGTTCAGGCTGGCTCTGAGCTCACTATGTAGTCCAGGCAAGCCTCAAACTCAGCAATCCTCCTGCCTCTGCCTCCTGAGTGCTGGGATTACAAGAGTGAGCCACCATGCCTGGCACTGTAGTATGTGGTATTGATTGCTGGTGGGCGTGAGTCTCCATGCCCAGCATTGTATGTGGTTACCAGGATCGAACTCAGGGCCTTGCACTTGCGAGGCAGGAACTGGAACCACTGAGCTAAATCTCCAGCCCTAGGGCAGCATTTTTAAAAAACACTAGCTGGATTTTTATTATCAAACGTAAGGAAGTGTAAGCACAGGAGGAGATCATGTTTTGATGATTTCATAGCTTACTTTCTTCATTTTCTAGTTTGATGTGTCTTTGCCAATTTTAAGACAAAATTCCTTTTTCTTTTGAGACAGGGTCTCATTAAATTTCTCATGTTGGCATCAAACTCAGGATCCTTCTGCCTTGGCCTTCCAAGTAGCTGGAATTATAGTAAGTACCACTATGCCCAGCTATATGTTTAATTTTAAAAATATCATGGTTTGAAATTTCTGTAGACTTAGCATAATGTGTTATCATTTCCTTTTCACTAGATGTCTGCTTTTTAAAAATCTTATGTTTAGCTTTGCACATAATTTTGTCTTTCTGTTTTCCTGTAAATGGAATATTCTAATAAGTTTTATTATTAGGTCATTTAGAAACCTCTTGGATATAGTGATGTTATTTTCCATGTGGTTTTTACTGATAACTAATTTCTTAATTCCTAACCCTATATTGTGTTTGTGTGTGCCTATTTTGGATGCCCACCAACATTGACTTTTATGTTTTTATTTATTTACACAATTTTTTAATGTTTTCCACTGCTGGGGACCAAACTCAGGCCTTATGTATCCTAAGGAGTGCTCTACCACTGAGTTTTACTTCCAGCCCCATAGTTATGTTTCTAAAAATACTCATAGTAATTTGACGATTGTAACATGAGATTCATTTTTACTTGCATGTCTTAGATAGATATACATGTACTTGGGTATTTTAAGTCCTTTTTATGAATGTTCTGTTACATACTTTGTCTTAAAATGCAAATCTGCTGAGTTGTTTACTGTGTCTAAGCCTTTGTTTTTATTTAATTACAGAATAAACAAAATCATGGATCCATTTAAACATATGGAGTGCAAGAATCTGGTTTTGAGAACATTGCACAAACATTTTTGAAACGCAGTGCAATGTCTTCTCTTTCGCCCCCAGCATCTTTTCTTACCTGCCTGTGATAATCATCTTAATGTTGCAAATAGTTCTTGTTCTTAAGTTCTCCACATTTACCTGCCTATAAATCAGCTCACTTCTACAGCTGGAGAAAAAAACCCAACAAGCTAATGTAATTGATAGGCTGGCCACATTCTTGTGCTCTGTCTTTCTGGGACCAGTATCTTTTGAGATGGTCAGGAATGCAAGACTGATTAGTGATGAAGAGGCTCCTGCTTCTCTGTGAGGAGTGAACTGATCCTTTGGGGATAAGTCTATGATTTTGATTTCTCATTAGCAATGTGAACGCCATTCAAGTGTGACTGACAGTTACACAAGTCAATACAGGAACACTCTGGGAGAGCCTAGTTTCAGAGGGTTTTTTCCCCCTTATAGATTAATGCTTCCGTTGTTTTAGAGTTCATTGGAAAAACAAATTAGAACACTTTTGATTCAACAGTGAATGCAGTGATGCTGTGTTTTTAAGATAGCTATTTTATTTGGGCTCAACCAGGGAGTAAAACATTAAGTCAATTGTTCACAAAAAAATATTACCGAAGGAAATGAAAGTACATACTAGATGATTATTAATGCTTTCATTTTCACTTTCTTTAATTCTACTTCAAGTCATTTTATCAAATCCTCCAGGTGAAAGAACTCCAAGACAAAATAACAGGCTGAATGCAACCTCACAGATTTTGAAAGAATATATCTTTACTACTTTCAGTCCCAAACCTCAAGCATACTTTATAAAATGTTGAGTATTTTGTAAAATGTTAAGATGGAGCACATTAAACTAATAGAGTCACAATGGAAGAGCATAGCCAAAGACCTGGGAATAGCAGGCCATCTCATCTAATATTTTCCAGTTTTCGATCCCAATTCCAGAGGAAGCTGGTCCCTCTCAGTGTAAAAGATATTTATTCAATAGTATCCTTTAATCATGCTGCTGTATATAGTTTGAAAGCATAAAGTGATATATTTAAAAACTGGAAATCACAGAAAATATACTGTAGTCTTATAATGCATGTAAAATAGAAAAAATTACAGTAAGATATTTTGGATTTAGAGAATGTGCCAATCACTGAAATTTAATGTGTAATTACATAAATATGATGGTGCAATGAAATTAGAAATTCAACAGATGCTTCCAAAATAAAATATATCCCTAGCATACAAGAACAATTGTTTTCCTCACTTCTTGCAGATTCAAGTGTGGTAATTAAGCGTGATTTAAATCATCTAATCCAAGTCAATCAATTCATTTTATCAAATCCTCCAGGTGAAAGAACTCCAAGACAAAATAACAGTCGCTGAAAAATACAATATCTTTTTTAAACTCATAAACAATTACTGAGAGATTATTTGCATTAAAGGAAAGATAGGTAATAAGGAAAAGAAAGCATAGCTTTTACCCTTGAAGTGCTGCTTGTCAAGAGAAAATGGGCAGATTTATCTGGGACCTTGAGAATACTGACCATGTATCTCCCT
Organism: Thryonomys swinderianus; assembly: GCA_004025085.1. Classification (NCBI taxonomy): domain Eukaryota; kingdom Metazoa; phylum Chordata; class Mammalia; order Rodentia; family Thryonomyidae; genus Thryonomys; species Thryonomys swinderianus. The sequence goes on from PVIC010012513.1 coordinate 20,977, forward strand.
GACTTTTAGTGAGTGTTAAAATGAACAAGTCCAGTGTGGTGGCACATGCCTATTATCTTAGCACTCAGGAGGCTGAGGCAGGAGGATTGCTGTGAATTAGAGGCCAGATTACAGAGTGTGTTCTAGGCTAGACAGAACTACATAGCTAAACCCTGTCTCAAAAACCAAAAAATAAAATAAAATAATAAATTAACTAAAATAGACTGGCCCAACATGCCAAGGATCTGTAAAAGATTTATATCTTTTACAGAGTGAGAGTTGAACTTAGTGTTGTTTTTCTGGCCTTTTGTTGAACAATAACTTTTATTTTAGCACTCATTTGGATATGGTTGATTTACATGCATTTTATCCCTTTTAGCATTGCAGCACCTTTTAAAGCCCATTCTCTAATGGTCTTTATCTACTTAAGGTAAATATATCCTGGCAGTTCAATTCATGTTTAATTTCATAATCCTCAGAGTTTCTGAGTGGAATCCCATGCAGAGAATGTCTAGGAAGGAACCCAACACCTCTGTTTCTAATTCATTTCCAGGCCATAGCAATGCTACTGGTGTCATCTCTGATATTTAGTATCTGGATTTGTCCTTTTGTGTTCTTGGGAGCTGGAAGACCTTTTGTTTGTCAGATTTGTTGATCACATGCATTTATTGGTACACATTGTAGTAGATGTTTGATGATCTCATTCAATTTGATAACTCATTCACTTTAGTTGTAGGAATTTTTATTTTATTGATAGTTTCTTTTCTTTCTCTACTCCATTAACGCTCTCCATATGTCTCTCTCTCTGTTTTTTGAACTACTATTGATTTTTAATTTCTAGTACTAGTCCTCTGTTTTTGTTCTGCTTTCTAGGAGATGACCTCAAATTTCTCTTCCCATACTTTCATCCCCTCCCCATTATGCACTCTAGCTCCGCTTTCAATTCTGGATTCCTTATTGTACTCTGAATATTCCTTTTTCTTAAAATACATTTTCCTGCCTTCTTTGGTTTCATGATTGGAACTTTCCCTAGAGGGTTAGCCATCTGTCCATTTATCCATCCATCTATCCATCCATCCATTTTTTTCATTTGTGTAGTCTATTCCCACCTCACTTTTGTCCCTTGTTTTAGGTTCTCTCGTAATAGAGGCTACCCTCAAGTGCCTGATAACCCTTGGGTATCTAGTCATAACTAAGAATAGGCCACAAAAGGTAGAGATGTGTGAGCTGTAAGTTTCTTAGCACAGTGATCTATCTGTTTGGATGCTGGGGAACCTCCCATGTCAGTATCTTCAGGTCTTTTTGGTTGATCTTTTCCTTGGAGAAGGCTTCTTCTAATCTCGTGGACATGGAAATTCTGGCTGCTGAATTGTGGGAGTCAAATTTGTGATGGGAGCTCAGCATCCCACATGGAAATAATGACATAATACCCCATCCCCTGTAACTTTCTGTGTCACCTTTTTCAGAGAATACAGTTTTAGTATTTCACTTGGGTAGGAAAGAGATATTTACTTGATTGCATGCAGTAGGGATAGGGATCAGGGTTTTTGGTTGTTTCAAGCTGACTTTGAACTTGGAGTGATCCTCTTGCCTTAGTCCCCTGAGTTTTGGAATTACAGGCATGTGCCACCATGCCTCAGCTCCCTGGTTGTCTCTTATACAGACTTGCCACAATCATTCTAAGGTTAGCTCCTCCTTTTCTCACATTCAAGAGATACCTAGAGTTGGCTAGTTGTATCTTTTGGTGATTCTACAAAGCATAAGGTTTAGTCACCGATTTCCCTCATTGCTGCCTTAGGTGTCAAGTTGATCTTTGTTTTTTTGGAGTACTAAGGATTGAACCCAGGGAGCATGCCCTTTTTATGATTTTTAGATAGGGTTTTGATAAGTTGTCCAGGCTGGTCTTGAACTTGTGGTGCTTCATCTTCTCAAGTAGCTGGGATTACAGGCTTGTACAACTGCACTCAGCAGGATGTAGCTTATTAGTTTTGTAAGTCTTTTTTTTTTTAGACAGGGTCTCGCTTTGTAGTTCAGGCTGGCTCTGAGCTCACTATGTAGTCCAGGCAAGCCTCAAACTCAGCAATCCTCCTGTCTCTGCCTCCCGAGTGCTGGGATTACAGGCGTGAGCCACCACGCCTGGCACTGTGGTATGCGGTATTGATGGCTGGTGGGCATGAGACTCCACGCCCAGCATTGTATGTGGTTATGGGGATCAAACTCAGGACCTTGCGCTTGCAAGGCAGGTGCCCAAACCACTGAGCTAATCCTCCGGCCCAGTTTTGTCTTTTATCATGCACCCATCTGTTTCTAGTCTTCCCAAATTTAGTTGGCCTGGTCCCCTATTATATTCCATGCTTTAAAAAAATCTGTAAAAGTTATCTTATGAAATTATGTGATTTCCTACCCCCATTTGGTAAACAAATGGGGGTAGGAAAGAAGAGGAAAGATAAATGGAAAACCCATAATTATTAAAGTTAAATGCACAGATATTTTCAGGATTATTCTACTTTCTATGGTTGAAATTTTCCATAGAAAAAAATTTAAAATTCCTTTTCCCATCCAGGTACTAACCAGGCTCAACCATTCTGAGATCAAGTGAAATTGGGTGTGTGTAGGGTGGTGTGGCTGTAGACTAAAAATTCTTTTCCAACAAATCTTTATTGAGCATTGTGCCAAAACGTACATAGGACAGTGGGAGACTATTTATTTAATCTATCTGATCAATCATTCAACTATATTCTTTCCTTTCTTACTTACTTTCCTACCCTCCTTTCCTTCCTTTTCTCTTTCCTTCTTCTGTTTTTCTTGCTTGCTTTTTTTTTTTGAGAAAGGGTCTCACTTTGTAGTTCAGGCTGGCCCTGAGCTCACTATGTAGCCCAGGCAAGCCTCGAACTCAGCAATCCTCCTGTCTCTGCCTCCTGAGTGCTGGAATTACAGGCACGAGCTACCATGCCCAGCTCTTGCTTGCTTTTTGTAATACTGAGGACCACCCCAGGAATGCTTTAGCACTGAGATATCCCCAGACTTTTTTAATCTTATTTTTTTTTTTTTGAGACAGGGTCTTGCTTTGTAGTTCAGGCTGGGCCTGAGCTCACTATGGTGGCCAGGCAAGCCGCCGCGAACTCAGCAATCCTCTTGTCTCTGCCTCCTGAGTGCTGGGATTATAGGCGTGAGCCACCACGTCTGGCATTGTGGTATGTGGTGTTGATTGTTGTTGGGAGTGTCTCCACACCCAGCATTATATGTGGTAACCGGAGATCGAACTCAGGACCTTGCGCTTGCGAGGCAGGCGCCGGAACCACTGAGCTAACCCTCCGGCCCCAGACTTTTTTATTTTTAATTTTCAGATATATCTTGCTAAATTTCTCAGGTTGGTCTCTAATTTGCAATCCTCTTGTCTCATTGTCCTGACTAGGTGGAATTACAAGGTGTATGCAATGGTGCTAGCTTAAACTGAGCTTTTACATATTGAAATCCATGGCCTTCTAGTTATGGTTGTTTTTTTTTTTTTTGAGACAGGTTCTCTCTTTGTAGTTCTGGCTGGCCCTGAGCTCACTATGTAGCCCAGGCAAGCCTCAAACTCAGCAATCCTCCTGTCTCTGCCTCCCGAGTGCTGGGATTACAGGTGTGAGCCACCACACCCAGCACTGTGGTATGTGGTGTTGATTGCTGGTGGGTGTGAGTTACCACACCCAGCATTATATGTGGTTACTGGGATCAAACTCAGAACCTTGCACTTGTGAGGCAGGTGCTGGAACCACTGAGCTAAATTTCCAGCCCCTCTAGTTATGTTTTAGTATTTGACAGTTTTCCCTTTCCTGACCCCCACATCTATCCTGATTTGTGGTTAAATGTATGTTTTTATGAAATCTGATAGCAGCAATTCTTTTTTTTTTTTTTTTTTTTAAGACAGGGTCTCGCTTTTGTAGTTCAGGCTGGCCCTGAGCTCACTATGTAGCCCAGGCAAACCTTGAACTCAGCACTCCTCCTGTCTCTGCCTCCCAAGTGCTGGGATTACAGGGGTAAGCCACCACACCCGGCACTGTGGTATGTGCTATTGATTGCTGGTGGATGTGAGTCACCATGCCCAGCATTGTATGTGGTTACTGGGGATCAAACTCAGGACCTTGTGCTTGTGAGGCAGGTGCCGGAACCACTGAGCTAAATCTCCAGCCTGAGAGCAGCAATTCTAAAGGTATAAAAGGTATTGCTTTTAGGACTTCTATAGGATAGTTATTTCAACTTTGAATGTAATAGTCATATCCACAAGGGATTAAAATAATACTAGCAAAGATTTGAACAATTTTACTTACTAGTCTTTAGGGGGAAAAAAAAAGAAAGAATCTCTACCAGGAAACCTCACAAAGTTGGGAAATTCTTTCTGGGGATAGAAGAGAACATGGAGTGTGCTGTTGGTGATTAGTAGGGTCTAGCTCATGATTAAGGGGACAGTCTTGGCTTTTTGTTCATCAGTGATGGAAAGTTCTCTGAGATAAAGGTATAACTTACTAAATTCATTGTTATTTAAAACTGTTCCCAATAATCCTAAGCGTCCAATTCGCCTCCTATGTGGCAGGCAGTCCATGAGCCATCAGTACTGGAGCTACCAGGATAAACACTAGGAGGCTGGCCACTTCATTTGGATGGCAACTTATTATACCCATTAATGCTAACTTGATTAGCTCTCTTCACTTCCACTCTTTTTATTTCAAACTTTCTGGACTACTTGTTTTTGAAGAAGGGGTCAAGGTTAGGTCAATCTAGAAAGCAAAAAGCACTTTGCTGTGGCTACTTTTCCTTATGAATCTAAATGTTTGTCTGAATAACTCAAGTTCCCCTGATCATGATGATACTGGTGTGTATTTGTGTGTTATGTGTGTACACGTATGTTGGAACAGAGTGGGAGGTTCTTAAAAAGTAGACTGAAGTCATGTGAACAGAATTCCTGTGAATAAACAACTAAAATCTATCAGAGTATATCTTTACTGAGAGCAGGGCAGGTTTTATGTGTTCTTTTTTTTTTTTTTTTTTTTTGCTTTTTGGAGACAGGGTCTCGCTTTGTAGTTCAGGCTGGCCCTGAGCTCACTATGGTGCCCAGGCAAGCCGCCGCGAACTCAGCAATCCTCCTGTCTCTGCCTCCCGAGTGCTGGGATTACAGGTGTGAGCCACCACGTCCAGCATTGCGGTATGCGGTGTTGATTGTTGGTGGGCGTGTCTCCACGCCCATTATATGTGGTTACCGGGGATCGAACTCAGGACCTTGTGCTTGCGAGGCAGGTGCCAGAACCACTGAGCTAACCCTCCGGCCCTTATTGTTCTATTTCAAAAACATTTAGTATCATGCCATGTATGTAAGAAATACTTATTTTCCCAATAAAAAATTATTGATATTAACTGAGTAATTGATATTAAAATACTATTAAAACTAAATGTGTATTACTTCTCTCATAATTTACTTATTTTGGTATTGGGGATCGAAGTTGTGACCTTGCACTTGCAATCAGGCACTGGAACCAATCCCTAGCCCTCACTCATAATTTTTGATAAAGCCTTCTAGTTCTATCTGGCAGAGTCAGCAAAGGTCTAGAAATAAGTTTCAATAAAAGTTTTTGGTACCCGGGATTGAACTCAGAACCTTGTACCTGTTAAATCCCTGGCTAGAAATAGGTTTCAGTGACATAAAACTATTGTTTATATTGTCTTCCATATATGTCAGGGGTATTATAGGACATTTATGCAAGGAATAATCTTTATTTCCCCCCCCCACCTTTTTTTTTTTTTTTTGAGGAAGGGTCTCGCTTTTGTAGTTCAGGCTAGCTCTGAGCTCACTATGTAGCCCAGGCAAGCCTCGAACTCAGCAATCCTCCTGCCTCTGCCTCCCGAGTGCTGGGATTACAGGCGTGAGCCACCACGCCCGGCACCCCCACCTTTTTTTGAGACAAGGTCTCACTTTGTAGTTTAGGCTGGCCCTAAAACTCACTATGTAGCCCAGGCAAGCCTCGAACTCAGCAATCCTGCCTCTGCCTCCTGAGTGCTGGGATTACAGGCGTGAGCCACCACACCGGGCAAGATTCCCTTATTTAAAATGGCACACACAAAGCCTACATCACAGCATGAAAACTAAATTTTATATTTAAATTTCAATCAATTTCTTGAATCCCAACTTCCTGTCTGAGTTTACCACGGTCCTGTGATTATGTTAGGTGCATGGCATAAAAAAATGTTTCAGTCTCACAAAGTATAAAATACATCTATATCTGTCATAACATATATGAAAAACATCGTCAGTCAGCCCCCTAAAAGAGAGAGGAGACCCTATGACCAAAGAATTGGGCTGATAGCTGCCTTTTCCTCCGAATCATTTGTATGAGAAGAAACTGGGTCTTCTTTTCTCTTGAAAACAGTATAAATCCCTCTAATACTCTTTTCCTTTCCTAAGATTTCTCTCCGGTTTTATCACTGAACCATGGGCTCTATCACCAGAATTAGGCTTTAAAAATTACCTACTGGGACTTCCTGTCCAATGTTTGGGTCTTTGCTTGAGGTTAGGCGACAGGGGCCACTAAGTTTAGGACATTCTAGACTACAAAGAACAGGAATCAAAACCCTTCTGTTCAATCTGTGAAGGCAAACCTGGATTCAGAATCGTCTGAGAGACTCAAAAACACCACGAATGATCAGCTCTGGTAAGGCCTGCTGGACGCCTGCTTTACGCATCCAGGTTAGACCGTGTGTCTGCAAGGTGGCTGCTCCTGCCAGGCGCACGCCGCAGGGGTTGCCTCTGCAGTTCTCAGAACAGGGAAGAACTTTCCTAAAGACCCCAGCCACTGCTCCTCTCATAGGCTCACAGAGAGCCAGGCCAAATGCCAGCCCGAAACCGTGGCCGGGAATGGGGGCTGATTTCTTTAGGCTGCAATTCTGCTCGTTCGTTGAGAACGGAGCGCGTTCTCCAGAGGGAGCCAGGCAGGGGTGGGATCCATGGGAGTTTTAGTTTTTTACCGAGGCAGGGGATAGCGAAGGGGCTGGGAGGCGGCTCCAACTCAGGCGGCGGGATCTGTCTCCCGCTGTCCCCAAGCGCACGCTTCTGGATCGGACGTCGCCGGTGCCCTCAGGCGCTGGCTGCTCGCACAGAGTCGCTGGGTGTATGCTCCGCCGCTGGGCTTCTCGGGAAGAACCGGGCTGGCTGTCCCTAGGAAGATTTTTTCACAAGTGAACACTGCCACTGTAGTACCCGGCCGTCCCGTTGAACGCAGGGGCGGGCTGAAAGCACTTCCGAGCCCGCACGAGGCCGGGGCGGCCTAGGGCGGGGATGGCTGCCTCCAGACGAGCGCGGCCGCGCGCCCCGGTTGCAGGCCCCGCCCTCGGCCCCGCCCCCGCGCCGGGCACGCTGGGGTTAACCGAGCGCGGCAGCCGCGGAGGGATCTGGGGCGAGCGGTGCGTGGTGCTGAGGCGCCTCAGCGAAAAAAATGTCCGCCTGAGGAAACCCACAAGTTCTGTGGGGGGACCGCAGCCCGCCCGGAGGAAGGCGGCCGTCAAGTCCGCCCGCGCGCGGCCCGAGGGAACTTTCGCCGGAGGCTGGTGCGGAGCGGGCCGGGATCTGCGGCGGCGGGGACGGCGGCCCGCGCGACTCCGCGCCCCTTTGTGGAGCCGGCCGGCTGAGTTGGCGCGGGCGGCGGGCGGGGGCGCATTGTTCGGCGGGGCCGGCGCGGGGGGCGGTGGCGGCGCGGGGCGAGGGCTGGGGTCCCGGGCGCAGAGGCGGCCGCGGCAGCGCGGACGCGCAACTTGTCCGCTCCATTGTTGAGAGAGAGCGAGCTACTTCCCCCGCCGCGCTCCGCTCCGGACGCCGCGGCCGCCTCTCGCCCCCGGGACCCGCGGGCCAAGCGAGGGGTGCCGGGAACCGGGCCGGGACGGGCCCGGAAACTTGCGGAGTCGCCGTCGCCGTCGCTCCCGGGTCGCGCTGAGGACTCGTGGGCTCGCGGACCGGTCTCGCGCAGCTGCGGGACTAGGGCTCGAGGGGATCCCGGCGGCCCGCGTCCCCGTCGCCGCGCCCGGCTCGCACGCGGGGCCTCAGGTCCCTCGCTCAGCCGCGTCCCTCTGCCTTAGGACCTGCGAGAAGTGGCCGAAGATGAACCCCCAACAGCAGCGCATGGCTGCGATAGGGACCGACAAGGAGCTGAGCGACCTGCTGGACTTCAGTGCGGTAGGAGCTTTTTCCATTGCTTTGGGGTTCGAGGTCACAGAGCGCGAGCGAGCAGGGAGGGAAGGCGACCCGGGGATGAGCGGAATGAGCTCCGCCTCGAGTTCTGCTGCTTCCTAGGGCCGGAGACCAGCTTCCTAAGTTGGACACCTGAACTTTGATGTAACGCCGAGACTTGCAGATTTCAAACTTTAGTGCCAGAGGGGTCGTTTGATTTAACCTGTTAAAACAACAACAATATAAACATGAGCTTTGGTTGAGTCACTTTCAGACCTTGATGATTTTTAGAGTTCGACTTTATATGAAAAGTAGAAAATAATTTTTTCTCCTAATGCTTGTCACCATTTCCTTACCCCCAGATCTCTTACGGCGTAATGGTACCCGAAAGATGTCAACTACGAGAAAGCCAGTACAGGGCTCGAATTTCCAATCTGAGCCGAGCACTTTAATGTATACGTTCAGCATGTATTTATTTTTTTAAAAATGCATATATATGTATATTTTCCCCACTGTGGAAAATGACAACGTAAGATGAAACCATAGGTCCAATGGCTTTATTTCTTCCTAGTGAGAACTGTTAAAAATTCTTACTATATGTAATAATTTCATCAAACTTGATTCTAACTTGTGTATTAAACGTTGTCATGTGATTAATCCAATTTCAAAGTGAGATTCGTGGGTAAAAATTAAGTTTAAACTTAATTACCTTGGAATCTTTCATGTAAGTAACTGGGTTTTCAGAAGAAAAGATTACCACTATTTCCAAGTAGTGTTAAGAAATAGTTACAACGTAGTGTTGCGGTTCTGGTATTGAGTGTATCACCAATTTTATTTCAGCTTTCCTATGAAATACAGTAACTTAGGACACTTGGTGGACTTTTGTTTGCAAGGAGTCTAAAAGAATTACACGATTAACAGATTCATATGGGTTTTTTGCAGATGTTTTCCCCACCTGTTAATAGTGGGAAAACCAGACCAACGACTCTGGGAAGCAGTCAGTTCAGTGGATCAGGTAAGATAATGTCTGAAACTAGAGACACATATTTTGATGTTCTGATACATTTTGGTTGAAAAACATGAAATGTTTTAAATCTGCCTTCATGCCATTCTTCAGTATGTCAAGTTCAAATTATAAACAAAACCAAAAAACCCTCAAACTTGGGCAGTTGTACTAAAGAGTCATTGATAAATTTGTAAGCATTTTGGTATGGATTTAAAATTCTCTTTTCTGTGATTTTTATAATTGAAAATTGTCTTGAGCCAAAAGGTTACATTTTGCCTTAGTATTAGAAAAGTGGCATAAGGAAATGTTCTGTGATCCATGGATGGTTTTTGGAAGAAAAAAAAATACTTGTTTAAGATTATGCAGTATGTAAATTTTCAGGTCGTTGGTGGTGTTAAACTCTGGGTTCTATAAAATAAATGACACAGTATTATTTATTGACTGTACAAAATGGAATTGAGACAAGTACAGTGATTAGTAAGATGTACTTATTTTAAAAGGTGTTCATTCCCTTGGAAAGCTGTAGGAAATCAGTAATTTCGTGGACAGTTATTTAATGGACCAAATGTTAGAAATGGAAAGAAACTTAGATTTATTTAAATGACACCTTTTAGATTACTGTATTCTGTCCATTGTTCAAGTTGTTAGGTTAACATTTGGGGTGAATCAATTCTTATAACTACACCAGTGCTGTCATTTTAAAATTTATTTTCATTGTATTTATAATTACTGTGCTCCATTATTAAATATATGACCAAGCTAGATGGTGGTGGTGCCCACCTGCGATCTCATCACTGAGCGAGGCTGAGGCAGGAGCATGAAAGTTGGAGTCCAGCCTGGGTAGCACCCTGTCATAAAATAAAAACAAAGAGCTGGGAATGTATCTCGTAGAGCACCCCTGGGTTCTGGAAACCCTACTAGTGGCAAACAAATGAATTATTTTTTTGTTTTTCTAACTTGTTTTACATTTATAATTAAAAATAAATATTTCGGGAGCAAGATTCACTGAAAGCTATAATTTTCTGTTTAAATTTATTCCTTATCACCTGTAATAACAGTATTTGGGAAGCTGAGGCTATGAGTTCGAAGCCAGCCTGCACTACATAGTTCATGGCAGGCTTGAACCGTACTGTGACCCGGTCTCAAAAAATAAGAAATTTTTTCCTTAGTGCTCAGAGAGAGAAAATAAAGCCATAACAGTATTGTATTAAGAAAACCAGTCAAATATCTAGATTAAACTAATTGCTTTGACCAGTGTTTTTTATTCACTCCAGTAAAATGATAGTTGATTTTTTAAAAAAAATTGTGAAAATAAAACATCAGAAAATAAACATAATTAGCTGATAATATAATAAATATAATAATATGCTTTATATTTTTAAAAAGTTTCTATTTAAAATCATAAATTAATTTTTTTAGATTTATTTTTAATTTTGAAATTATAGCTTATGGAAAAATGTGGTCTGTTATTGAACATTTCAAGTAGGTAAAATAAAATTATTTTTTTGGCTTTACATAGCCCAAAGGATAATGCAGTGTTACTTTTGATCAAAAATTGTCATGAAATTTAGCCAAACCCCATTTTTTCTTTAAAGTAAACTAATCATTTGAAAACTTACGTTCTTGGGGAAAGGAAAAGAAAATTACTAATGTAGAAATGGGCTGTATGCACTTTCTTTATTAACATTTTGAGTATAATTCGATTTTTGCAACTAAGAATTAATTCCCAGAAACTTTCAAATTTATTTTGTGTAATACATGATAGAAACCTAATATAATTCCTTAAGTGAGTGTTGATGCTGCTGTTTTATATTGTTCCATCTTAAGTTGTAGACAGTATATTCAACTGTTAACAAGGACTTGGACTTCAGAAACTTACTGTTTTAAATACTTTTTGTTTTTAGAATAAGAGCAATAATATATACTTCAGTTTTTTAAGTTAAGTGTAATGATTTATTATAGAAAGTCAAATTAAAAAGTATGTGTTTAAACTCAGATGTGGATTAGGAGGTTGGTATTTGAGTTACTAGTCACCCATCAGGAGGTGGCATGGCACATCCACATACGCACACATTCAAGTATTTTCCTGGGTTGTAGAAGTGGTCACACCTGATTCTTTGGAGTAGGAAATGTTTAATTTTAGTTGGAGTTATTTGTTCATTGAAAGTTTGAATTTAAACACTTGTATTTATTAGATGTGGTTTTAAGTGTCTGGGAAATTTATTAAAAAAAGCTGTGACCTCCAGTAATCAGTGAGTGGATTTAAATTTTGAGAAAAGAGCGTTTAATTATTTCATGTCAAAATGGACTGATGGATATGGTAATATCCATCTTTAAGGTATATCCATCTTTAAGGTAATATCTAAGAGAAAAGGATATGTATATATTTTATATAATTTGTTGACTAGTCATAACCTGCCCTAATTTCACAAGATGTCATATATACTAATACTTGTTTATTTGTAGCAAGTAAGGAGCTAAAGATCTGACTTCTCTTTTGAAGGACTTCTGTAATGATTAGTGTTTTTTTTTTTGTCTTCAGAGTGCATTTTTAAAACCTCATTTCTTTCTGCTTTGTGAAAGCTATGTTTTACAATTGTGCAGTGTAGTTTTCTTTTAATTACTTTTCCTTTGCTTAATTTCACAGACTGTTTTTGAGAACTAGTAGGTAATATACTCAATTTCTTTTTATCTGAAAGTATGCAATATACCTTAGAGTATGTGGTATTATTTTTATCATATTTCTAAAGGAAAGTTACTTGTGTGATGCCTGACACTCTAAAAGTCACTGGAAAAAGATGTATATTTACTATTTGTTTTAAGGAGTCTGTTATTATGTTATTTATTCATTAAGGTGTTAATTTCCTTTGTGTTGTTATTAGAGTATGAATTTGTTCATTTGGCTTGATAACCTCGGTAAAATGTTCCTATAGTAAGCTTGAGAGGAGTGTTTCTATGGGAGTGAAAAGTGAGGTATTCTATTAAGGTAGTGCATAGAAGGAAAGCTTGTTGAAAAGATTAACAGTGGAAATGGTTCAGGTGTTTCAAGAGAGTGTGTAGATGCAAATTGTGATTTTGTGTTTAAATTTAGTAGAAATTATTTGTCCGGTATCTGAGAATTTCTTTTGTTAGTTTTTGAAACCAAGTAATAGAGATTTTCAAAAAGAGGGCTACATTGTCCATTTCCAAGCCATCTATTGAGTATGTCTCTGATGTTTCTGTTTGGAAAGTTATTTTAACAAGGAAGTAAAGTTTTGCCTTTCTGCATTCAGATCAGACTTCTCCCTAAAATTTTTTTGAAATAATTTTTAGTCGTATTTTCTAGTAGGTTTTTAAAGGAATGCAATTCAGTATCTTAAATTGCTGATTAAAGTGAGAGTTTTCAGATGTGTGGACAGTCCTTGAAAATACTGACATAAGGCTCAAAAATGAATACTCATTGCTCTTTGGTTATATTTTTAAGTTAAACTTTTTGTTTTGAGATAATTCACATGTGGCTATAAAAAATGGTATGGAAATCCCATACCATGGTTTCCATGCAAAGGTAACATTTTGCTGAACTGTAGTACAGTATCACAAAAAGGTCACTGATGTAGTCAAGGCACAAAAACTGTTGGCACTGCAGGGGTTTTATAATTTTTGTATTAAATATGATAAGATTATTAAATGTCTTCTTCCCCTATTAAACATTTCAGGTTGATTTAGCATTATTGGAATATATCAAGAAAAAAATGAAAACCAGTGTTTTAATAATATGTTTTTTAAGCTGATCTGTTGAAATATGAATGGTGATTAAAAGTGGAAAAAAGATTTAATGTCTTCATTTAGTATGTTAAGGTTCTGAGTAGAATGTGGGTCACATTGTGTACCAATCTGTTGAAATTGATAGCTAATTTTTATTAACGTATACATGTCAAAATTTTGTTAAAATTGAAACATGTTAGCTATTTTGTTTTGGGTAAGCTGTGATGAATGACATGAATAACTTCAGAGTCAGCAGGCATGTGAGGAGAAATGTAATATGATAAATATGGTCTTGCTGTTAAGTGGCTCACTTAAGGTAAAGGTTAGCAAAATGCTTCTTTAGGAAAAACTTGTACATGCAAATGCCAAGTTGGAAAATGAGAGACAAGTTTATAACTGTGAGTACAGTGTGCTCTTCAAATAAAATTCCTGTATGTTCCTTTAAGTCATCGGGAAGACTCCTACCTAGCTAGCTATTCTCATGAGGTAGTTTTGAGTCTTAAGTCAGCTAATGCACCTAAAGCTTCAGGAGCCCTTAGCTCCTGGTGATCTATTCTTGGGGGAGGGGAAGGTTGGATTGTCCTGAGGAGGGCGCTAGGATAAGAAAAGCAGGCTTTTGTGCTAATCTGGATGAAATAATAAAGGTGTGAATTTGATATTAATGTAGTAAGTAGGAAAGAAGAATACCAGTAGTGGAGGAGTGTCAGAATGTGAGGGATTGGATTTCTTTTGAGAAGAGAAATGACTCAAAGTTATGGAGTAGTAGAAATAATGGCATGCTGAATTGTTCTGAGCATTTTAGATTTCATGTAATGTGGCTGGAAATGTAGCTTAGTGGTAAAGTGCTTGTCTAGCATTTATGAGTCCCTGGGTTTGATTTTCATAGCCACCTCCCTTTACAAGGTATGGGGAAAATTCACAGGACACTGGGCTCTCTTCTGGCTAATTTGGAGATAGAGTGCTAGGAGTGGAGTTAAAGATGGTAGTTTTTAAAAAAATATCTTATTTCTGCCTAAAAATTAATACATGGTTGTCATTTTAAAGAAAATTAACAGGAAAAGCAATGGGTTCTGGCTAATTTGGAGATTTTAAGAGTGCTAGGAGTGGAGTTACAGATGATGGTTTAAAAAAAATCATATTTCTGCCTAAATAATAGATGGTTGCCATTTTAAAGAAAATTAGAAAGAGCAGTGGCTTCTGGGTAATTTGGAGATCTTAAGAGTGCTAGGAGTGTTGTTAAAGATGATGGTTTTTAAAAAAATTCATTTCTGCCTAAAATTTATTACATGGTTGTCATTTTAAAGAAAATTAGATAAAGTAGTGAGGGAAGAGGAAGAGCAAAACACTTCTTATTTCACTATCCAGAAAAAATGGTCATGTTTTGGTATATTTCATTTTGTTCTTTTTTTTTTGAGACAGGGTCTGTCTTGCTTTGTAGTTCAGGCTGGCCCTGAGCTCACTATGTAGCCCAGGCAGGCCTGGAACTCAGCAGTCCTCCTGCCTCTGCCTCCAAGTGCTGGGATTACAGGTGTGAGCCACCATGCCCGGCACTGTGGTATGTGGTATTGATGGCTGGTGGGCGTGAATCACCATGCCCAGTATTTTATGTGGTTATCGGGATCAAACTCAGGGCCTTGCACTTGCGAGGCAGGTGCTGGAACCACTGAGCTAAATCTCTGGGCCCATTTTGTTCTTTTTTTTTAATAGTTCTGTGTTTGCAAAGTTGCTATCTTCGTGATGGTTTCATTTTGCAGTTTTTTAATTTCACTTAATCTATCATGATTGTTTTTACATATTATAGTCTGTAACTTGGTTAAAACTGTTGCATAATGTGTATGGAATAGATAGGACTGCTCTTTTACTACATGTCATTTAGAGATTTTCATAGTATAAATAATACGGTAATGAACACTTTTTTGTACATTAGTATATTATTACCCTTGTTTAAATTACCTTTGAATAGGAGATGGAAATTTTATTTTGTGCCTTACAAGTTATAATTAAGACTAAGCAAGTGCATGAATTCTTTGGGGAAATTTACCTCAGATAAATGGTCAGGCAGAGTTGACATTTGGTGGTGTTACAGGTATAAAATGAGCGACTACCTGATTATTTAATGTAAAAATAGAAATTATTAACATATGAATGGAATAGCTGGTGACATTTGGTGCACAATAGTATGTTAAAGGAGTTGTGCCTGGACTGGAGAGAGCCCCTTGTCATTCTCTAACCTATGTTTGTTAAAAGAGTGCATCTAACTAGCCTTGTCAGTGAGAGGGCCCTTGAATTCCTAACTTTAAATGAGAGAAGAGAGGCAGTGTAGTATAGTGGGAAGATTGGATAGAGGAGCCAGTTTACTTGTTGTGCATCAGTGCTTAACGTACAGCCTGTTAACTGAGTGGCCTTAGGCAAGTTTTAAGTCATCTGAGCCATACTTTTCTTACTTGTGAAAATTGGATAATAATACTTTCAGCATCCTTGTGAGAATCAAATGGTTTATCTTTATATTACCTGCCACAACAGCTATTTCAGAAATGATCATTATCATTATTGTTGTAGCACACTAAGTAATACGGTAATATTACAATAACAATTAAAGCTAGTTGTACCATTAATTGAAATGCTGTTATATGTTAGACATTGGGCTAAGCAATTTTTAAAGTTTATTATAAAATTTTATTAGCATGTGATTCTAGTACATAATGACTACGTATGTTGTGGGGAGTTACTATGTGTACATAACACATCTTAATTCTTTTTACACCTCCCTCTCCCTTCTCCCACTGTTTGCCTCCATCTCTTGGTTCCTTTCCTATTTGCAAAAGATCTATCACCCTGTTTTCTATTTTTATGTTGCTCTTTACTTATACTTTGTATTTCTCATATAAGAGAAACCATATGATATTCAAGCTTTATTCCACTTAATGTGGTCTTGAGGTGCATTCATTTTCCTACATATAACTCAAAGTTATCTTTCTTTGTAGCAGAGTACTACTTCAGGGTATATAGATACTATAGTGTCTTTATCCTTTATCTGTTGATGGACATTTTGCAATAATATGAAAAGTTTTGTCTGTGGTAGTGGGATTAAAAAAGTGTCCCCATGAGGGCAACATATCAAAGTTGCTCTTTAGTGCATTTTTAGTACAAATTATATGTATTGTTGCAAGTAAAAAAGTAATCAGTCATAAGAGTAGTTTTGAAAGATCATCAGGATTTTTAAAAAATTGGTTTCTTAATCTTTTGAAAAAAATTAAGTAAAATTAAGTATTGTGGAATACAGGATGGTTAACAAAATGTGTGTGTATTTTGGAAACCCTTTTCCATGCTGAGGCAACCTCACTACTTAAATAATAGTGTTTTCTTCATTTTGTCTTTACCTGAATTCTTTAAATATGTAAACCAAATAAAAATTGTATGCCTTGAAAGGACTAGCTGGCAGATAGGCTTAATGTCTCCAGAGTAGAGCCTCTCAACATTTCTTTTTAACAGAGAGGGAACATAAGCTCCCTTTGTATACTGAAGCAACAATACATTGTAAGCAGGAGGACAAAATCTTATCTTAAAAATTCATGTATACTTTACTTTCTGCTTCCTAGCACAAACATTTATTGTAAAATCAATACATTTTGATTCTTCATTGAGTAACACTGAAGTTCTAAAAGTACATCATACTTGGTTTATGCATCTCCTTTCTGTTTTGGTGGTATCTTTGGCTGAGAGTCAGAATGGAATACTGGCCTGTACAATCCTTATAAGAAGCTTGGCTCTAGAGAGTATTTTTTTTTAATCTATCTTAATTACTGTACCTTTTCTCTTTAATACAGAAGTCTGTTATTAGAGGAAAAAGAATTTCACTAGGCAGGAAACTATTACTTCCATAAATGAAAGCAGCAATTTGTTAACAGTGTGACTGTTACTTGAACCTTTTTTCTACTGTGAATTTTTTAACATGTACTTGGGAAGAGAATGTATATTTTTATGGAGAAAGCTTAATTTTTTGTTCTGTATTTAAAATGTTCTCTTATGTGTTACAGGTTAAAAATGTGCTCTCATAAAGACCACAGTGAGTCATTCAAGCTGCTGTAAGCTGCTTGGGGACTTAAAGATCACATAAAAATGAAAACAGATTAAGGATTGGTTACTAATTTTTATTGCATGGAATCTGGTGACTCAGGAATGAAATCTTCCAGATAATATAACAAAACAGTTTGAGTTAAGATATGGGGCAAAAATATTCCATTTAAAAATATTTACTATTAACCATAGCTTACTATATTTTTGGTTATTAAAGTTGGACAGTTGGTCCAAGATGTCATTTCCTTACTGCTGTTTTGAGTGTTAAGACACCTGAATTTGGACTATGGCTGTTCTGGGTTTGTGATAATTAGATTGAGGAAACATCTGTCATCAAATAGGAACCTGTCTGGAGGCAGCCACATTCAGAAGTGTATTTGCCTGTGGTAGCTTTGCCAGTGAGCTGTTGTGAGCAAAATCAGCTCCTAATTCCTCTTCGATTACTTTAGGGCTGGCTAATGTAGAAGACATGGAGTGTACTTAGTATGCCTGAGGCTACTCCAGTCTGTAGGTAGATGTGCTGTAGCTCTCAGCCAGTGTTGATTGAGTGTGGCAGGGATCACTGCTAACCAGGTATAATAGTCAACAACCTTTTCAGGCTTAGAGGGATATGTTGTTTAGAGTTTGATGGGGACAAATAAGGGATTTACTAGTTCCACTGGAGATGAGAAAATGCCGGGTTACAGATAGTTTTGGGATAAGTGAGTTCGGAAAATCTGAGCTTATATGGCCACTTGCAGGGCAGGGGTGAACATCCTGAACTCCTGAGAGAGGAGATCTTGCTGTTGTTTTTGTTATCTGGAATCCCTGCTGATTTTGTCATGTGGTCAGGCCCATTTTCTGTTTATTAATGACAGTCCGATTTTGGATACCAATTTGTAGTGTTGATCACAATTTGGAATAAGGTTAAAGGGAAAGTTGCATATTGATTCTTTTGGTGGGAATATGTAGGCAGCTCGAACTGATAGGTAGATAATTAGAAGCATTTCAAGACTAACCTAAATATTCTTAAGGTACCTTAACTGATTAATAGGTAGTTCCTTTTATTCTTCTTAAGGTACCTTAACTGATTAATAGGTAGTTCCTTTTATTCTAGGTGGTGGCTTGTTTTACTTATTTGTTTCATATCAAAGGACTTACACTGAGATACAATTTTGAAGTTGTAAAAGGTCTGAAACCCCAAATTTTCCCTATAAATTCAGAATTTATGAATTGTCAGAAATCATGGCAATAGTTGGTCTTACCTGTAGGGGCCATTGATATTCTTTTTATTTTCCTAGTTATTGTATGGTTCTTAGGTGCTTGTGTGATTATGGTTTATAAACTATATTTTTCTATCTACAGTCTGAAAATTTGAATTTAAAAATAATTTTTGGAGGACCAGAGATTTAGCTCATTGGTTCTGCCGCCTGCCTCGCAAGCGCAAGGTCCTGAGTTTGATCCCTGGTAACCACATATAATGCTGGGCGTGGTGACTCATGCCCACCAGCAATCAATACCACATAACACAGTGCCGGGCGTGGTGGCTCACACCTGTAATCCCAGCACTCCGGAGGCAGAGACAGGAGAATTGCTGAGTT
>PVIC010012514.1:0-39640 GCA_004025085.1 Thryonomys swinderianus
GGAAGGGACTGGTGAGGAAGCCGTTCACCCGCTGGCAGCGGGAAGCAGAGAAGGGAGCAGCCAGGGAGGGAGAAACCTCAGCGCAGGCCCCTACCGACCGCGGCTTCTGACAGTTGCTGAACTCACTAGTGCCTGGACCACTGATGGGTGTAGCAGCCCATGATCCAATCACCTTCCCAAGCTCCACCTTTGAGTGCTTGAGAGTTTTGGGGGACAATCTAGAAACAGTCATAACAAACACAGGGTGTACCACAGTGTTTGTTTTCCTTCCAAGCTACTTAGAAGTGAGGACAACTGTCACTTCATGACTTACTTTGTTAGACAGGCATCTCTGGATTGTAAAGAAAAATACAAATGAGACCATCTCAGTTAACGTGAGTTTATTTAGGTCAATACATAGGAAAGTAAGGAAGATATGAAAGCAACCCAGTAACTACAAAGTCCAGGTTCATTTTTCAGGAATCAGTGATTTCTCCAGTAACCCAAAAGCAGAAATGGTGAATCAAAAAGACCTCTAGACTTGGTCGCAATAGTAACTGCCATTCCTGCTCCCAGGTGGCATATTTATGGTGACTGCTATCTTGGTTGGTCTTGCTGCTACTCATTTATTTTCTGTCTCTCCTATTAGGCACACATGGGTTGGGCCAAGTATTTCTGGGTTTATCTTCTTCCCTTAGACCATCCCATGGCCTGTGAAGACTTGGACTCAGGTCTTGAACCCTGATACAATCTGCTGACTAGTACAGAGAGCTCATATGGTAGGAAACATGAGCTGCTTGTACAGGAGGTACAGGTCCGACCTCCGCGGTACCCCAGGGAAACCATAGGTCCTCCTATGAAATATGGATAATGACATACAGCTTTGTTGGTGGGGGCAAAGCTAGTTTTGTTTCTCAAGGACACTCTGCCAGACAGGATTTTCAAGGTGCTCTAGCCATGCTTTTCTGAAACTATGGTGCTGTCTTTATTTTATTGTGTTTTTGGATATTTCCTTTCAGAAAGAAAAGCAGGTACTCTTCACTTCTAAGTAAAAATAAATGAAATTATAGACTAATCTGATCCACATGAATGATGTTGGATCATATTTTATGAGCTGTCTTTATAAAAAATCTGGAAAGTCACATATAATTTCAATAGTTTGAGCCCTTGGAAAATGAGGTCATATTCCCAAGATAGTTGCACACTTTTACGAGACTACTCTAAACTGGAAACTGGGTGTGTCTTCATTTGTGTTTTATAAGGAGCTCAGAATTTCATAGCTATTCCTCAGAACTTTCAATCTGTGGAGGGAGGAGGGTCTATAAGGGAATTAATTTTTTAAAGCATCGGAGGCCCAGGGGAGTGAATTTGAGAGCCAGATGTCCACTTTATAAAAAATAACTTTTCTTCTCAGTAATTAGCCTGTCATATGAAATAAAAATAAATCACAAATAATTTTTACCTTTGCTATGATTTAATTAGGCCCTTTGTACATGATTGTCATAAAATTATTAGTCCAATTAAAACATGAAATTGTAAGACTCAGAAACTTCCAATCAAATCAAGTGACTGACTACTGCAGATTCAGAAAGTTCACCGTTTTAAGCTTTTGCTAAACTCTCAAATGACAGCTTTAAAAAAAATGTCAACTTCTGCAGATTTCTTCCACTTTTAAAAAGGGTTTCAGTAGGGCTAAGGGATTTAGCTCAGTGGCACTGTGCCTGCTTCTTAAGCATGAGGTCCTGAGTTCAATCCCTGGAACTGAAAAAAATAAAAAGGATATCAGTATATGCACATTCAATGCATATTCTTTCAGAGATCAATCTTTGCCTCAAATCCAAATTACTCCAGTAAATCAGCCAAGCATTAGCCCATGGGAGCCCTATAGAAGGCCCTGTGCCACGCCATCCAAATGGGCTCGAGTAGGTCCTTAACTGCCGAGAGGCCCAGTGAGAAGGGAATCTGTACCTTTGGAGAGCTGTCTTAGATGCTTTGCAAGAGAAGTTCTAAATCTCCAACTAAGAAAGGGTTTGTTGGGGTCTGGGGCTGCAGCTGAGTGGTAGAGCACTTGCCACGGAGGCTCTGGGTCTGATACTCAGCACTGTAAAAGTATACCAACCAAAGAGGTGCGCCGAGAAGACATATGTGTCTTTGATTATGGATTTATGCCTAAATAAGAGAGCAAAGGATGAATAGGAGAGCACTTTTTCTGTCAAAAGACCACAGTGTAGGTCATGGTATCTATAATTGTTTCTTCACTAAGAAAGATCACTTATTTACTCCAAGTCAACAAAGTAGGAACAAACTTTACAGAGGGATAGGAGCAGTTTCACAAAGGGCCGGATGAATGACTGTATCCAACAGTGGACCCATAACCTGTGGGGCCGGTTCTTTTGATTTTGTCACATGTGCTGAGATCAAGGCTGAGGAGAAAAAGAAATGCTTCCTCTTACAGTATGAAAAAGCCGTATAATTTTACTTCTGAAAATAACTAAGCATTTGGTTATAGGAAATATTCCATCATTTTAATGATTCCTTACGAATTCAACCCTCTATTACACCAAATTATTTAGGATTCTGAATGTTGGTAATATAGATAACCCCAGTACACATTTACCCTATTAAGGTACACAGAAAGTTCTAAGAGATCCTTTGCAACATAATTAGAAGGTTAATAGTTAAACATAGCAAAACAAAACACATAATGGCCTGTCAAATTTCACATTTCTTTTTTGTCTGACTCCCAAGAGAAGTCTAGGTGATCAATATCTTTTATAACACTGTAATTAGAAGACTGGGTTAAAAATAAGTGAAGTAAGTTTTTACAAGCTTAAGAAACTTCTGAAAGATACTTATCTAGTCACCATACAAAGTAGTATTATCACAGTTCAGCCAAAGATGGGAATTCTCTCAAATAGAAAAGGTAAGACTAACTGGAGTTGACTTCAGGGTAGCGAAAAACCCAGAAGGATTTAAGCCAGTAAGGTAAAAACAGTAAGCAGCTATTTGGTTAACAATATTTCAAAGGAAAAGGAAAGAAGTTAATTTATGGCAAATAGAAAAATGTTTGAATGTGGATTAACTTATCCAATCTGTCTTAGGTCAAAAGAGAGTTACATTAGTTTCTCCTTTAAAAGGTTTATAATAAATCGCACCAGTAGATTGGGAAGAAGTACAAGGGGAAAAATTGATATCCACAATAGATGGGGCTGTTTACAGATAGAATTTGAATATCCAATAACAAGATATCTTTCATTATAGGAGCTGACTGTTCTACTGCAAATAAAGGCAGCTTTTTACATTCCTTAAATGTTAAAAATAATAGGATGAATTTGGACAGAGAAACACATAGAAATGGTCATATGTATGGGGAAGGGAGAGGAGATTCTAGGACAGAATTCCTGAGACAGATGGATCCTGGATCTTATTCTACCAAGAAATTCTTACAGTCTTCTAATTTCCTCCTGGAATTCAGTTCAATACAGATAAACAGAAATCTCAGAATGAATCGAAATCACTTGAGGAAACCCACAGGCTGGTGGGAAATGAGTCCCAGGTTTACCCAGGCACTTTAACAAACCAAATAAAACCAAACAAGCCAAACTGCACTAATAAAGGGGTAAGATCAACCAAACGCGAGACCTGACCCTTCTTACTAAGAACCAAGTCAGATGTGAGACAAAGCACGGCACAGAGTCCAGGGAAAGTGGTGCGCAAAACTATCCAAATGCAAAGGGTTTCCTTCCACAAACCTGTTATTTCTTGAAATGAGCCCACGTTGACTTTTTAAAGACACCAGGTTTCCTTTTATATATGGGCTTTGGGAGTCTATGAAGTGTCTCTTTACAAGGATCCATAACGATAGCAGGGCATGTCCAGTGTGCCTTCCATCATTTCCAGGTACCCAACATGTGGTGTTCATAGAGGGTTGACGGAATCCCAGAGGCTACTTCCTCTCCCGTGGTCTGATAAGCTGTGATCCGATTCTATGATGTGCCAGGGGCCAGTGACAATGCTGTGGAGGCCAACAGTGTTGGTATTTGGCAATATGTTCAGTAATCTGATTTCAGGGAGATAAGTCCTTTGGGGTGGGAAGGAAGCAGGCTGCATAAAGACTGTTGATGCTCAGGCCTGAGTTTCCAACAGGCTGGCCCAGGAGAAGGTCATATTAGGCTCTGGAATAAGAAGTGTCCTCATGTAGTGAACCACTGTTTAAAAGCAGTACTTCAGAGTAAATAAGGCACTAGGTTAGTGTTAGTGACACAGGAATCCAAACTATGGTTTGGTGTCAAATTGTATTTGGTTTTCTTTTTCTTCCCTTTAGGAAAATAACTTCTGAAATGTTTATGGAGAAAAAACAAGATTAGTAGTTCACCGTCCTTAAAATTCCTGGCATGGACATCCGCCCAATAATCTCACATGAAAGTGTTTTTGTTTTTGTGTTTGTTTCCTCTTGAGAACTATTGCCTGAAATGTTTGGGAGTGGGAGAGATGGAAGCTAATAATCCTATTTAGCACAGACACAAAGACAGGAAGGGCAGCTCTAGAGGGGAGACAGAGCGTCCAGAGAAAAGAGAAAATTCTACAGAGTGGAATGTTCTCCTGGGAGACACAGACTCCCCGGTGATGCTCTTGGCACAGGGACCATGACCCTGGCTGCTGCGGAAGACCAGCCTGGCCTCCACTACCCTGAGGCCCCTGCTCAGGTATGTTGTTCTATTCTGTAGAGCTCTGAAGCTGCTGGCACCTGGCAGAAACACCATTTGATGGGGCTCAGAAAGAAACAACAACTATGATCATTTCTTTTAAGATGGCATCCTCTTCTCTTACCCACGGATGCAAATGTATAAGCCATTTCTCTAGGCCTACATGTGTTCCTTGACTGTGGACTGATTTCCAGGAGAGAAGCTGGGAAGCAACAAGACAGTAACTGCGTCTTTCCCTGTAGATGATCTTTGCTTCAAACCCAACCTTTTTGTTTGTCCCAGGGTGAACTTGGTAGGTTTGCTTATCTCCACTCTGTGGTTTCTTTTAAAAACCATCAGTAGAGCTGCCACTACTTAGATGACTACGGGATAACTCCCTACTCAAACAAAGACGAGGCATGCCATGCATATTTACAATCTTAGGTATTGGCTGTGACTGAGGAAGAATTCCATTGAGAACCCCCCCAAAAGCCACAGAAACATGCTGTCCTTAACTACACAGCTTTCTGGATTGACTGATTAGGATCCAGTAAAGCACTACTTGGAAACGAACAGAAAGGAAGTAATGTGTCCACTAGTTGACTGGCAGTGATTCCACTAGGCAAGCATCAGAGTTTTCTCCATCACCCTTTTTGGCATCCTCAAAATCAAATCTCTAGAAATGAAAGACAATGGTTGAAGTTGGTTGTCCTTGCTCTGAAAACATATGAATGTGCTGGTCCTAAAGAATGACCCCTACCACCATGTCCGGTTTTGTGCCGATATAACTTACGCCAAAGCGACCTAACAAGAACGTTCCATCTGGGTGTTGACAGTCCAGGGCTCCACCAGGGCTTCTGCGTTTGTGGTCTTGCCATCCGTATTTGCAATTGGAAGTGGTGGGTTTGTTTTCCCTTCTGGATTCTAGAGGAGGACCTAGTCTGGATTCTATCAGGATACCACAAAGATTATTTCAAGAAAAAGATTAAATATTATAATGCTCAGCATTTATATAGGTTCTTTTGATTTCAAAACAAGTTAGAAATATGTCCTACCATGACAGCATCCTTTCGAGGTAGGTGAGTATTACTGTCTCTACTTTAGCGGTAGAAACCCCAGGTCAGGGGTTTCTGTTCTGAGCTCCACGGTCAGGAGCCACACGGGGCATGGGTGTCCCGGCCACCTGCGTGGGGCTCTTATGTAGCAACAGTCTCCATTAATACATGGTTACATATTGTATAGATATAAAATGACACACACTGACATTATAGAACAATAATCCAATATTTCTGTTTCTTAGTAAAATATGTTAAGCACAGTATTTAAATTGCATTTCTCTGAAAAGCATTTGGTATATTAAATAGCAGAAGGTATATTAAAGAGCTCTATAAACATTTGCTGGCATACTCTTAACAACATAATGATTCTAAAGAAATTTAAATCCATTCACGCATAAAGACCTTTTCTTTATAATACTATAAACTAAACAAAAAAAATGTGGAAAACTACTTTGTTCTCAGAATGTAGATTGAGTAGCTTGGTGGATATTAGAAGGTGGCCATATCACTTTTCTGAGCTTAAGAGAAAGGGTCCCTATGCTGGCTGTCGTTTTTACATAACCAATTTGGAAGGGGGAAAAACGAGGCTGAGAGGTGAAAATTAAAGACAGTTATTTCCATTCTGAGGTATTCATTTGCTTTCCTAAGATGTTACCACACTTCGAATGAATACTGAGGTGCATATAGGGACATTCCATAAGAAGAACATTGTGTGAGAAGATAAAATGATAAAATAAAACCTGTGATATTAAGGATATTAAGGAAATGTTGAACAAAGACACAAAAAAGTGTATTTTTCCGGATTGTTGAAGGGTGGCAGAAGATGTAGGCCAAGTGCGCGCGCGCGCGCGTGTGTGTATGTGTATGTGCGCGTGCATGTGCAGGGGCTCACAGGGGCCTTGGAGAGGGTGTGCAAAGGCAGTTACTTGGCTTTGCCAGCGTCTTCTCCATGGTGAAATGCTCGCCTCCCCTCCCAGTCGGCAGAGCTCGGGACGGTGTGAAGGGAAACGGTGCACCTCAGGCCACGCTTCCTGAGAACCGGGCGGGGGTCAGCAGGGAAGGCTCTACAGCCAGAAAGGAACAGGAAACTGGAATCAAAGTCTTAAATCTTGTATGCGAACATAAAAACGAACTTCTAAGCAGCATGACATTCTCTGTCAGAAGTAATACAAAAGTCTTAAATTGCGAATACATGGTGCTAGGCTATTTGTTAGCTAGAGATATTACACGTCACTCCATTTGTTTAATGTGTGCTTTTTTGTTTTTTTTCTCCTAAAAAATACATATTAAATTGTTTTTCTCTCCTCAAGTCCTCGGTGTACAAATAGGAAACACGAATGCCGACGATCAGTTCATTCTGCCGAGAGGGGCGTCCGTGGCAGTCTTGCTGGCGGGGGCCCCGGGTCGGAGCAGGCTGGAGCAGTTTGGCTGCTTGGTGGGCTGTAAGGTTTTGGCGTAAGGTGAATACCAGTCCCTCTCAAACACATCTTTCAGTTGCTTAATGATGCTTCTGTTGTTCCTCACATCCGCCTGGTTGATGACAAGGCCCGTGCCGGCATTCTGGGTAAAATCATTGCCTACCCAGTCAAAATTCCCTGTCAACAAACAAGGACACAATGGTGACAAGTTACGACTCACTGGGAATATTCCCAGTACAGTGAAATACAGAGGAGTTTCTATTTAAAAACCCATAAACACTCAGGGATAATGACAGGGAGGCAGAATTGTGTTGACAGCTCTGAAAAAAATTCCAAGAAGCCTTACATATGGCGTATTAATATTTGCATATTATTTTGGCATTTTCTTCAGCTTTGCTCCCACTGAAACCCAAAATATGCTGTTCTTTTTTGTCAATGTTATTTCTTATTGACGTTCACAAGACACACTAAATACAGCAACATTTAAAATATATAGGAATACACTTAAAAATCTTGTGAACAATTATTACCTTCTCGAAGAGACAACATCAAATCCCCTATGTACAAACACGTCACAACACCGAGAAGGCTTCTCACGGAAGGGGAAGCGGAAGCTGAGCTGTCCCAGTTCCTAACAAGTGTACACATGCATGTATGTATGCACACGTGTGCATGTGCACACACACACATGTACACACACGTGTGCTACTTGGGCTATGAGGGTCCCAGGATCGGGCCAGCCCAGGGGTCTGGGCCAGCACTGTGAGGATCACCTCTGCGTGTGCCTGTGTGATGTCAGAGAGGATGCCGGCTCCCAGGACTGCTCCTGAGAAGTCCGCAAATTGAGGGGTGTCAGCAACAGAAAGGTACTCACTCTCTCACACTTCCGGAAAGCAATTCAACACGCCTGAGAGATGGGCTCCTCCGAAGGACTGGGAGGAAAACCTGTCCCAAGCCTCTCTCCTTGGACTTGTCATGCTCTCCGTAAGCTCCTTCATATTGTCTTACCTCCGGCGCTGGTGTCCAAATCTCCCCCTTTAGTTATATATTTAATCATTTACTTATTTACGCAGTACTGGGGATGAACTAAGGGCTTCATCCATGTTACCACTCAGCTTTATCCCCAACCCTTTTTATTTGAGTTTGATTTTTCTTATTTGAGCTGCCCAGGGTGGATCTGAGCTTATGATTCTCCTGCTTCCAGCTCCTGAGAAGCTGGCATTACAAGCATATACATTCATGCCTGGCAATGTTCCCTTTCAGAAGAACCTTGATCGTATTAGATCAGTGACTACCTTAAATCTATCATTTTAAATGGATTAACTCTGTAAAGACCTTATTTCTAAATCAGATTGTACTCTGACATACTGGGGCTTCGGGCTTCAACCTGTGAGTTTCCAGGGGGCGCGATTCAGCTTGTCCTGGGTAGCAAGGCTGTGATCAGCCTCTGAAGAGTCTCTAGCGTCTGTGCTACTCATGCAGGGCAGGCAGGTGAACAGGCCGGACAGCACAAGGCTCTGCACTCATCTCCACACAAGGGGACCATACCACTTATTTCTGTCATCTTTTTTTGTCCTTCATTTAACACCTATTGATGGAGTGTCTACCAGGTACTATATTAAGAGCAATGAATATAAAACTGAAAATTACAGCTCCTACCTTCAAGCAGTCCCGGAGGAAAACGCGGTAATTAGTGTACAAAGAGTGTGCAGTGGTACCAGAGAAGTGTGCACACGAAGCCGGGAGCAGCAAAGTATTTCTACCTCTGCCCAGTGTTTCAGGAAAGGAGCTTCTGTTAAGTCATGGTAAGTGCGTTGGAATTTCATTTGGACGAGAGAAAGTCACATCCCAGAGAAAGGACCACCTCTTATGCACAGAAAAATGGTTAGGATATTGGGGAGGCTGAGCGGAATGCCGGGGTCTAGGGGTGCCTGAGGGTAGAGGGACTGTCCCGTGCTAACTGCCTACTAGAAGCAAGCGCTGTGTTTGGTATTTGTGTTCACCACGTCATACGACTGGCACGATTTACCAACACTTTACTGATGGGAGTGGGTGGCCCCAAAAGGGGTTGAAACCCAGTTCTGACGGGAGCGCCTACTTTTGTTCTCCTGTTTGGTTAAGAGCTGGTGCCAGGAAGGCAGCAGATGGCTTTTGAAGTGTCCACGCCGGGTCTTTGTTTCCACCGTGGCGAGTCAGGGCTCCCTGCAGAAGTCAGGGCTCCCTCCTCGCCACCCTTGGGCATTCCTGACCCGGTGCCGGGAGCCATCTGGGGAGAAGCTGGCCGGAGAAGGCTTCTGTGGGCAGAGCCGATGCCTGAGCCTTCGGTCCCTGCTCTGCCCTCTGGAGCCCAGTCCACTCCCCACTCCACACGGCATCCACTGGAATCCCCGAGAGGATTTCCTCTGCCCTCTGTTTTACTCCTTAAGTTCATTCCTCACCGCCTAAATGCCTAAATGCCTAAATGCCACGTCCCTACCTCAGAATCGAGCACAGTCAAGAGTCTGCTGTCCACCAACCCTGACTGCTCACCTGCTGCCCCATAAATGCCACCACGATGCTGCCAGTGGCTTCCCAGAGATGGACTCCTGGGGGGAGTTTTCTGTTGTGGATCGGCGGCACATTGTCCCACTAAGGGTGGATAACATCGTGTCAGGGACTCTGCACAGAGACCCCTCTGCCAATGCTGTGTTTCTGACTTTTGCTCTTAGATACACAGCCCCGCTCAGAGGCTGCGGTGCCTTGCGTCCACTCGGTGCTAGGCAAGCACAGGTCTGGGTCTCTAACTGGGACCCAGAGATAACCGGAAATGTATTGGCAGGCGGAGGTGCTTTTTCATTTCCTAAGGAAAAGGGGTCTGTGGCCTTGCATGGCTGCCATAGACTTTCAGACGAGACTGCAAGATCTCATCCCTGGAGCGAAGAGAAACACCAGCCCTAAGCAGCTCTGATTCCATGCCTGGCCCTCCTGGGGAGTTTGGTGCATCTGCAAGCCTGGAAAAACGCAATCACGTTACATTATCTCCTTATAGCCCAGGGCTAAGCTGCGCATGAACAAAAGCTGCCCTCTCTACTGGCAGAGTTGCTAAGAGTATCAAGTAAGATGACGCGCTTTACAAGGTGAAGAAGCTGTACTTTTCACCCACCCACTGGATTTAGGGAAAGCAGTTGATATGGATCCATATTCCTAAGGTCCAACTTGTCTCCTTTGAAATGACTAGTTCTTTTGCACAAACTAATAACTGCACTGCTAAGTTTTGGTTTCTGTGCTTTCTTTAAAAATAGATAATTTCATCTCTACCCATGATGTTTCTAGCTAAGAAGTAACCTCAGACTCATACCTATCATGGAGTACACATAATATATTAGGAAATAATTCTACCAATGTGATGATTTCTGCGCTGGGAAATTATTACTTTAAAAATAACCACTAGCATGAAATGGGTTTTAACTCTGTTCCAGGTACTTTGTATCTATTTTCTCACCTAAGCTTCACCTGATGAAGAAACTATCATTATCCTCATTTTACAGATGAGAAAACTGAGGCTTAAGGATAGTTCAAGTGAACTGTTCAAAGTCTGATGTTTAGAAAACGGTGAGGATGAAATTACTATCAGATAGGGCAAGTTCTGGGACCGAACAGCTCTAGTGCCTGTGTCCCCTTAGGTGGTGGCAGACTGGCTGTGGGCAAGAGTGTGGGCCTTGTGCCAGGATACCTCTCTAAGTGAGCCAGAAGCCTCCTGGCCTTGGCTTGGAGAATGTCTGCAAAAAATTTCTGAGTTTGTGCATCAGGCTACCCAGGACAGTGGCGGAGAAGCATGTGGCTTCAGCCTCACATTTCCTGACCGCGTCCCCAGTCGTTGGCCAGAGCTCCCAAGGGGCTGCTTCCTCCACTCAGAGCTGTGAGCAGAGGTGGGGTCACACTGCCCGGGGACCCCAGCACCTACCAATGTAAGCGGCCCCATCCGTCACCATGTACTTGTTGCGGTTTAACTTGGGAAAGGTGAGGTTCTTTTGTTCTTTTGTTGCACAAGCGTTCTCTCTTTCCAGATCGAAAAATTTCTGCAGGACAAAAGAAGAAAAGCAAAGCAGGTGAACTGAGAATGTACTGGTCTCCTTCAGGACCTCACACTGGGTTATTATTAAAACTACACTCTAGTTACTTTGTATTGCAGAATCTATTTTTGTTCCCGAATCTATACAGGCGACGAGAGAAAATTAGCATGCTCAGCTAGGTCCATAATTAACATTTTTCAGCTACAAAATGAACACAAAATTCATCCTTTCAATAGGGTGAGGGCCAGAAGGTTGTTTAATTCTCATTGTCTTGTTCACAGGGTGCAGTGGCTTTGAAGCCTGCCTGAGGGACTTTGAAGTGTGCCAAGCAGCTGAATGAATATTCCTACCATGCGCGTTTGATGACAACGACCAGCTGATTCAACCGGGGATCTGCAGAGGTCTAAAGGGATTTTGCCACAGAAACAGATGCTTACCATCCAAACACCTAAGTCTACAAGCTCTTATAAGAGGCAACTGAAAATAAAAATCACAAGTCATGAATCCGAAGTGACCTAAAAGGCAGCATTAGAATTCACCCAAGCCAAAGCCGGAGTTGTCAGAATGGGTTGTGGGACCAGGAAGGGCTGGGCCTGGGCTGTGGGTCTGTTGGCGTTTGCCAGGCTTGGACTTTGGCCTGCACTGTGGCCGAGTTGGGAGCAAGACCTCTGGCAAACACGGGGGTCTTGGGCATCTTGTGTTGGGAAAGGAACATGTTCAGAAGCACAGGGATCTTTCTCCAGTGTGTCCCGGCTGCGGGAGCCTGTGCACTGGAAGGAAGGAAGAGGCAGAGACAAAAAGGAGATGTGAGAACACCCAGGAAAGGAAATGCCATTTATAGATTCAGACCCGCCTGTGCTCACATTTGGTTTGGGGAAACAGTGAGAGGTGCTGTTTCCTTGTGCCTGGGGTGGGGAAGGAGCGGCCCTGGGATCACTTCCGGCTTGGAAAATTCTGCTCAGGCACTGGGTAAAACCTCGGAGGTCTATGGTGCACAGACCCAAATCCACCGCCCAGGAACCACACATCCACAGCCCGAGGCGCCTGCGCCCCGGGCCGCCTCCCTGTGGTGACAGCGGCGCTCCCTAGTCCTCCTGACTTCCTCGCTGCTGCCTTCTGCAAAATCCGTGTCTTCAACTTGACCTCTCTAGTAAGCGCTCTGGCGTCACGGTGACACATCCACGGATCCACGAGGACTGACCGTCCTGCGTGACAGCCAGCGCTTGGAGGTATCTCATGTAGGTATTCCATCATGAACTAGTCATAAACCCTGCTCTGTTTCCTTGAGAGACAGCTACTATTGTGGAATGGAGATGAATTTGAAAAGGAAGAAAATACACATTCTGAGTTAAGTCAAGGACGGAGTCACAGTTTGAAGTTTTTAGTGAGAACTGTTTCTCAAGAAAGTCAATGTGATGGCCCGGTCTTGGAGTCTAATCCAACTTCCTTCACTGACATTAGATACCTTCATGTGTTGTAAGCGGGCAGCAAAGGGATTTAATAAGTTGTTGCTTAATTCAGTAAAAAAATAAAAACTCAGGCACCTGTAAACACCTGAGTTTCTGTCTTCTTCCATCAGCTCTTGCCGGATGTGAAGCCACATCCGGGTGGGGGGGGGCGTCTGTTCTCTGAGGACAAAGCCTGCCTGGTTCCCGGCCATCTGCTTTCTGAGGCTCCGCAGCCCTGGAGAGCGACTATGAGAGGTTCCCACGCGCGCTCTTTCTTGGAGAAGCCTCTCAGCCATCTGGGCTCCGGACGGCAGGGCCATGAGCTTCCTTCCCGCCCAGGCTTTTCTCAGCGCTTAGACAGGCTCAGCCTCCGTTTCACAAAATGGCCAGCAGTGAGCTGGCGCTGTGTGGTGTATTCGAGCAGCGTGGCCATCTGTGCAGCCATGAAGCTGGGGAGTACTGGAGAGGTTAAGCCGTGGAGGGGCTCTACTCTCCTGTGGTTTCTTTCTCACAGGTCTTTAGTGAGGACGCCTAGCATGTCACTGCTGGAGAGACCCAGTGGCCTTGTGTCCTGGGGGCGGGGACCCCTGACTTGGCCCAAGGACTCTGAGAGCGAAGGTGGAGGCTGAGACGCCACACAGGGTGCCGCACCCCTCCGGTTTGCCCTGCTGGGCTCGTGTGTGTGACGGTGATGTAACAGCTTGGCCCAGCTGTGCTGACCTCCAGTGTGCTGGCTTCCATGGCCTGGATGTGGGCACTGCCCGGGGCAGGGCTCTCTGGCTGGAGTGCAGGACCTTCCCGGCCCTCTCCATTGTCAGCACCCCCCAGACTTCACTAACTCGGCATCTGTTCTGTCCACACACGTGTTTGAACACGCACCAGGCACCGTGCTGGGGCTGGGAACACCGCGGGATCACACATCTGTTCTTTGTCTCAGTGGATTTTCCCCGGATCCTGCATGTCTCCTCAGTTATGCAGAAGAGGATCCCTCGGAGCCCAAACAATCTCGCACCTTTTCTTCTCTGTGAAGAGGCCCCCGACAGAGCCCAACTCTACCCTCCAGTCTCTGCTTGGCTTTCTGGGGCTGCAGCAGCTGTCTGCCCACTGATCTCTCCTTCTGATTCCAAGCCCGGGTTGGTGCCCCGACCCAACACCCAGTCGTTCCATTTACTGTATTCGCAGAGCTGCCTCAGTGCGTGGCCGTGGTGCTAAGCACAGATGTGTTTTATTTCTAATACTGACACGGACATCAGTATGGCTGCCTTGGCTTACAAAGACCAGTTCGTCAGAGGGCTCTGCAGAGAGGGGGAAAACTCCCCATTTGCCTCTGACTGAGACGGGAGGGTGAAGACTACGTGGGAAGAGAATATAAGGGAATGTCACACGTGATTCTGGAACTTGTCCCTTTGTTCCCTTGAACACACAGCTCCCCTTCGGTGCACACTCACCAGCCCCCCTGTCCACTGCACGGCCAGGAGGGTGACGTCTGGACGGTGGGATGGAGGCTAAAGGCAAGTTCACCACCGCCAGGCCCAACCCTCAGGTCTCCCACATTTCTCTAGCACGGCCTAGGAAACTGGGGCCCAGGTGACATGTCAAAGCTGGAACTTCAGGGTCTCTGCTGTCCTGTGTCCCCAAATGCTGCAAGAAACATAGCTCTGGGCTGGAGATTTAGCTCAGTAGTTCCAGCACCTGACTGGCACATGCAAGGTTGCTGGTTCGATCCCCAGTAACCACATACAACAATACCGGGCATGGTGACTCACGCGCACCAGCAATCAATACCACACACCACAGTGCCAAGTGTGGCGGCTCATGCTTGTTATCCCAGCACTTAGGAGGCAGCGGCAGGAGGACTGCTGAGTTCCAGACTTGCCTGGGCTACATAGTGAGCTCAGGGCCAGCCTGAACTACAAAGTGAGACCCTGTCTCAAAAAAAAAAAAAAAAAAAAGAAAAAAAGAAAAGCACAGTCCTCCAGAAGAGGGCTTGCCACTTAGTGGGGTGTCTGTGAATGACTGCCCTGAGGGCTGGGAGTGAAGGTCAGTGGGGGAGGGGCGGAGCAGTGCAGCGCACAGAGCTTGCATGAAGGCTTTGGGGTGGCTGGGGAAGGTCCGCGGTGAACTACTGAGTCAGTACCTTGGGAGCGTCACCAAGCCCCACTTCCTTCCTGAAGGAGTTCAGAGATGGATTCGCGTGTGGCCCAAGGGACCTGGAACAACTGTAGGACCCCAGACTCAGGGCGCATTTGAGCCGTGGGCATCTGGGCTGACTTCCAGCGTTGGGTCACATTCTTACAAGGCAGGACAGTGGGGGAATAAAGCAGTTCGAGCAAAGTGGAGCACATGCGACAACAGGCGTGTTTGAGGAAGGCCAAGCTGAGGGAAACTGGGCTCCACTTTTCTTTATATGGGCACAGTTATTTTGGAAAATAACTTGTCTGCCTTTCTGAGGAAGAGTTCACTGCCCACGACTGTTATCCCGCCTTTACTGCGGTGTACACATAGGTGTATGCTTCCGACCTGGGGCGTGTGAAGGGAGGGAACGGTTTTTATTTCCTAACACAGTCGGTGTAATACTTACGACTTTCAAACTGCAGTTGGCTATTTCCGTGCAAATCGCTTTAAGAGATGAGATGAAGTTGAACGTGAGGGGGTCGGTGTCCTTCCAGAAGCTTATTAGGAGGCGCACTTTAACGCTGCGCAGGACTAGCGCCTCTCTTATTTTAGCATCCAAGTCTGGCCAGTACGTCCTACAGAAGTCACAGCCACGTAAGTAAAAATAAAGAACAAAGTTAGTTTTGAGAAAGAAATTTGTTAGATGATAGAATGCTATCAGTAGATGATGGAGAATTTTTTTTTAATAGGCTGCTAGTTACTTTTCATTTGGAAGTGTGTGAATTTTGTCCTCTTTCATTTGAATATTTGGTAGGAGACTGAAAGGCATTCATTAATTCCAAAAACACATGGAAATATGCTTGTAAGTACTTTTTACAATGAAAATTGAATTCACTCGAGTTTGCTTCTAGGACTATGTAAACACAACAAATAGATTTTTAAAACATTTCTTTTTGTAATTGAACAAAACATAATTATAAACTGACTGAACTAGTTATTTCTCTTTTATGATCTTTCTCTTTAGAAAGCTCAAGGTAAAGGTTTGAAGTTTTTAAAAACACAAAAGTAGACATCTGAAATGAATAGACATTCTTTAGGGGAAGAAGTAAAAGCAGAAAAGAACCATGAAAATATGTTCAGTATCACTGGTCATTTGAGAGATGCAGATAAAAACACTCCATCAAGAATGGCTGCCCTGACCAAATCAACCAACAACAAATGCTGGCGAGGCTGTAGGGAGAAAGGAACCCTCTCCACTGTTGGTACGAACGGAGACTGGTGCAACCACTGTGGAGATCAGTGTGGAGATTCTTTAAAAAACTAGACATAGAGGTCTCATTTGACCCTGCTATTTCCTTGCTGAGTGTATTCATGAAATAATTAAAAGCGACCTATCACGGCAACATCTGTACACCCACGTTTATAGCAGTACAGTTTGTAATAGCTAAATTGCGGAAACAACCCAAAAGCCCATCATTCAGAGACTGAAAAGACTGGATAAAGAAGATGTGTGTGGGCTTACAAAAAAATAAAACGGAGTATTACTCAGCCATAAAGAATGATAAACTAGAGACATTTATAGCTAAATGGATGTACATGGAAGCCATACTCATAAGTGAAATAAATAGGACACAGATTTGTGAATACTACATCATTTCTCTACTGTGAGAAACTGAAGGTGTAAATGAGGCCCAGAATGTATGATAGGTATTATGAGACAGGAAGAAAATGTTTGAAGGGAAAGGAGAATGGGGAGGGCAGAGGAAAGCAAAGAAGGGAAAGAAAACATTTGATGCAAAAAGGAAAAACAGAAACAAAGCTTATGAATTGAGGGTGTGGAGGATTTGAAGGGAGGGCAGGGGAATGGGAAAAAATAAGAATCGAGATGTATCATGTGTAGGTACAAATTCTCAGTGATGAAAGAGATCATAATGTATTCCTAAAATGTACCAGCAAGGGGCTGGAGATTTAGCTCAGTGGTTTGGGCGCCTGCCTTGAAGGTGCAAGGTCCTGAGTTCGATCCGGTAACCACATACAATGCTGGGCGTGGAGACTCACGCCCACCAGCAATCAATACCACATACCACAGTGTTGGGCATGGTGGCTCATGTCTGTCATCCCAGCACTCGGGAGGCAGAGGCAGGAGGATTGCTGAGTTCCAGGTTTGCCTGGGCTCCATAGTGAGCTCAGGGCCAGCCTGAACTACAGAGTGAGACCCTGTCTCAAAAAAAAAAAAAAAAAAAAGTACCAACAAACTCCATTTATTAAAACATGTAAACAACTTCCCAAAGTGAAGCTGTAGTCTATGACCAAACCAAATAAGCAACGTAATGGGAGAAGCATAAAAAAAGAAAGATTGAGAAGATGTGAACACATGTGGAAAAAAACCCTATTGAATGTTCAAAGGATGCAAAACAGTTTCAAGTGAAAGCAGTTTAATGATGTACATCGTTTGGTTTCAAAGGCTTTTCCACTGATTGTCATCAGGGCTGTGCACTTCCTGCCAGACTCCTCTGGCAGTTCCACCGTCATCTGCATAAAGAAGGTGCCTATTATGCAGTGTGGGCTGCAAACCTGAAAATTATTCTGGCAACATGGGATACACTTAATCATTTAGCCTTAGGAATGTGGTTGTGAGACTGTCATTCTCCAAATTAAGAAGGTCTTGGGTTGTACTCCCAGACATGTGCATTTTGGAAACATTTCCTGGGTTTAGACTAATTATTTGAAACACTGACAAGCACCCAAACCTTTGTATTCCCAGCA
Organism: Thryonomys swinderianus; assembly: GCA_004025085.1. Lineage (NCBI taxonomy): Eukaryota > Metazoa > Chordata > Mammalia > Rodentia > Thryonomyidae > Thryonomys > Thryonomys swinderianus. The sequence goes on from PVIC010012514.1 coordinate 17,522, forward strand.
AGAGAGCAAAAGAGGGGCTACCTGGGGGGCAGGCAAGCTTTTAAACAGGTAATGGTTTCCCAAAGAGCACGTCATCAAGCCTGTCCCCAGTCTAATCCGGGTACCTGCATGCTTTCCAGTATGGAACTATTGAAAACAGTGCTGATATCTTTCACATACAGAGAAATGCACCGACTGAAAACATCTACCTTTGCAGTGTCTTGGAATTTCTCCTTTACACTAAGTAAACATGAGAAAGTTAGCATTTGCTGAGGACTGCTGTGAATACAAGAAAGCAATGGCCCTACTGGACCCCTGAGGGGAGATGCATCATGGGTAAACTGCAGGTGCTTGCCTGGTAGCGTCTCAGTGTCCAGGCAGGTTCTCCCATGGTGCCCTGGCTCTGAGGCTGCGTTCTCACTAGCAGCGGGGCCCTCACTGACCTTTTGGTGCTCGTGCTGGAGATGGGCAGGTAGTCCGTGACGGCGATGTACACGTACTGCTTGGCATCATCTATCACACTGTAGATGGCATCTATGTCAAAGCTTCTGTTTTTAGGGCAAAAGAGTTTGGGAGAATTCTGTGAAGACACAAAGACAAAAGGTTGGAACATTAACTGTTGGCACGAGACTTGACTTGGAACCAAATTTTTGCAAATCTGCTTTCTGCTTCCTGATCAGATTAGGTGAAGGTATTTCTGTCTTACTGATGTGGCATGGAGCATCAAGGTTAGGTGGGATGGGTCTTGAGTCTTCCTTTTTAAGACTGCTTCAGGACAGAACTCTTACCCCTCTGTTGTTATGGAGAAGCGCTCCAGCCTTCGCCTAGTATAATTCTGGGATATCTCGTGCCTTCATCCATAGCTGTTAATTTTCTATGTAGCAAGCAAATTATTCTACATATCAGTTCACTGAAGGGTTGATGTGGCTACAAAAACAATCGAGATACAGAATCTAAAATGTATTTTTTCCCTGACTCTTTCCAGAAGAGTAGTGCTGATTGTATAGGAAAATCATCAATAACCCAGCAGGAGAAACTGAGTGAATCATTAAGATGTCCAAATTCATCATGCAACCCAAGGAAAAAAGATATCCTGCCAGATTTCAGCAAAATGAAAAAAGAAGTGAACTGCTTGTGGTATTTTTTCATATTGCCTGAAGTTTCCATCTTATAAAAATATGATGTTTCTAGATACAGTTTCTATAGCAAGGGAAAGGTGCAAGAGAAAGATGTACTTAAGTGTTTTTATCCTACTATTTTTTTTTTATTGTGCAGAATTGAAGATAGTGTTCTCTACACTTCTTGCCTTTCTTGGACAAGCATCTGGGACTGCTTGGAATAAATGAGGCCTCTGGCCTGTCGGAATCTCGAAGTCACTTCCGGTACAAATCCTGCTCCACACTGGTAGTAATCCCCACCCCAGCCCAGGGCTTCATGGGAGGAAGTCACTAAAATGGAAACAGGAAGCAAGAAGGAGAATGGTGAAGGCCTCCTTCCCTCCAGGCACCGCTGTCTGGGAAGTTCTCTTGGCCGGTCACAAACAGGATGCAGTTTTTGATCACTTATTTTTTCTTTTGGAACGAGGACGAGCTTCCAATTTCAAAGATAAGAAAGATACACATTCACACAACATTGCTGGTCCTGTGGTCCCTCCTGAGCACACAGCGCACCCATCTGTCCCCAAAATAGACAGCACCTGCCTCTCCAGGGCTTCCGGGAGTGGACCCTCCATCTTCTTTCTGATTGCCAGCTCTCTCATTCGGGCACTAATGTGGCTTCCAGGGCTTCACAGCAGCCTCCTAATCCACTTCCTCATCTCTGTGATGTTGGACAAACCAACCCCACTTGGATGAAGCGGATCCTGAGTCTGGGAACACATCCTGAACTCTCTGGGTGGCAGCCCGTGGCCCTGGCTCTGACTGCCTTGTTTGCTGGATACCACGCAATGTGTCCCCCGTCTGGAACAGCCACCAGCCCCTGACCGCCCTCATCTTATCGGCCTCTGGGCATTCGCTCAGCTGGTCCCTCCGCTGATGACTTTCACCATTTCTGGCCACCGAGTCTTACTGGCCCTGATGTTTAAGCTCCAGCTCAAATATTATCTCCTCCAGGAGACTTATTTTTAGAGCCTCAACCGCACATTGGCTCTTCCACATCTACACCCTCCCAGTATGTGCTTCTTTTTCATATCTGATTTTAAGTGTACAGTTCAGTGACCCTAAATGCATCTGGTATGGTGCAACCGTTGTTGGCACCCACCTGCAGAATTTCTTCTTATTTAGCATATCCCAATTTATGCTGTAATTACTTGTCTCACCTTCTCAACTACATTGTTTCCAGCTTGACTTTAGGAATCTTATTGTATTCATTTTCTCATATCTATTAAAAATTAAATACTGAAATCATTTAATTTCCTCAGCCTGCTGGGATACCATGGACAAGTTGAGGATTATCTCTAGACAACAGGCTTATAGGCTAATTCCAAAATGTGCCTAAGTGTCCATGTTTTTATTTCAATTAAGAACAGCCCAGATTTCGTCACGTGAAACCAAAATGGATCTTGTTTGTCCGTGGGTAGCCTCTTCACATCTGCTATCATCTTACAAGCGGAAGTCAGGAAAAGGGCACAGCTTTGGAGATGCGGGTGAGATTCCAGCCTGTACAGCCTGGGACCCCTCGGCGGGTGTCTTGAGGCCTTAAGTTTGCTTCTTACTGGCTCAGTAACAGTAACCTGCCTTTCACACTCGCTCACCTCGAGGCTGAAGAGCACGGTCTGTTTGCTGGCTGGGTCCTGGCGCCTCTTCTGAGCTTGTTTCCAGCGAGCAGGAATCTGAAGTTCTGCCGTGGCTGGTTCACACAGGTACCCGGTATGTGCTGGGTCCCTGTTTTGTGGAGGTTTGTGCTAGCACACGTCACATGGTGTCATATTCGCTGCCTACGTCCGTATTTGCTAGCTCATGAGCCATTTGGTTGTCTTAGCTTTTTTTTTTTCTTTTTTTAAGACAGGGTCTTGCTTTGTAGTTCACGCTGGCCCCGAGCTTACTATGTAGCCTAGGCAAGCCTGAAACTCAGCAATCCTCCTGTCTCTGCCTCCTGAGTGCTAGGATTACAGGAGTGAGCCGCCACAACCGGCAGTTGTGGTATGAGGTAATGATTGCTGGTGGGCGTGAGTCACCACACCCAGTATTGCTGTATGTGGTTACTGGGGATCGAACTAGGGACCTTGCGCTTGCTAGGCAGGCACTGGAACCACTAAGCTAAATCTCTGGCCCCTGGTTGTCTTAGCTTTTGCACCTTGTACCATGTACATATATGTGCTCAGTATTTGTGGAACGAATGTGAAAGTATTTCACAGATTAATATATGTTGAGGGTTTGTCTGACCTCACACACACCCATCCCAGCTGGCATTGCATTATTCTAGCACTTCAAAACATGTATGAAGAGATACTTGCCTGCGTTTGCCCGCCTTACTGGGTCCCACAGACCCCGGCCTAACACTAGCCCGGAACGTGGCCCGTGCTCTTGTGTTCACAGAGGAATGCACGTTTACTCGCCATCGCGTCTGGTCCCTGTGGTCTCGCCAGCCACTTCCTCTGCATTCCAGACCCTCCACCTTTACACACAGTGCCCGGATGTATTAGTGTCATATGAATGTTTGTTCAAGGTATAGATGAATAAATTGCAACTCAGAAGAATGATTTACTTCTCTGGCTTACGATTTTTAAAAAGTAGGAAACCAGGACGAAATAAATAAAATGAACTAGTTCCGGATGCATAATTAGACAGAAGGCTGTGAAGCTCCTTCTTGACACTGTGTAGTCATTTCCTGAGCCTGGCAATGTGCATTCCTTGTTTCACAGTAAAGTCATAGAAGGAAAATACAGATCCTGTTCTATGTGTCAGCTCTGTGATAATCTTTTAGCAACTGAAAACTTTGAGGGGACCCATTTCCTGGCTAATCGGGGTTACTCAGATGCCGAAGTGTCTTCTATGTGCGTGTGGAGTACTCTGCATAATAACTCACCACTTGCCTTTTAAAGACATTAGCATGTTTTTCAATTTCATAACCATTCCCTATTTTTAAAAGTCCAAACTCTAACTGCAGAATTAAAATGTAATTGAACACAAAAAGACAACAAAATGGGAGAAGATATTTGCATACTATATATCTGATAAAAGCTTTCGACCCAGAATGTGTAAAGCACTTTTAACTCAATCTTAGAAAACCCTAATTTAAAACCAGGCAAAGTACTTGATAGCTATTTCTCAAAAAAAGACATACAAAGGGCCAGTGAGTACATTAAAACAGGCAAGTGAATACCACAGTGAAGTTCATTTCACCCTCACTAGCAGGGCTAAAAAAAACCAGAAATAACAAGTGTTGGCAAAGATGTGGAGAAAAGGAAGCTTTCAGCTACTGCAGGTGTGACCAGTTTGGGAAGCAGCTTGTGGTTTCCCAACATGTCCAGCGTGGACTATAATAGTACCAGGGATTCTCCTTCTAAGTGCAAACTCAAAAGAAATGAAAATAGCGTTTAAATAAAAAGATGCACATGACTGTTCTTAGCAATAACAATCACACGCCGGAAGGCAGAAACACCCACATGACCCTAACCGGCAGATGCAGAGTCAGCATTGGCCTATCTGTACCTGGCCATAAAAAGAAATGAAGAAGTGCCAGGTGAGGTGGCTCACGCCTGTAATCCCAGCACTCGGGAGGCAGAGACAGGAGGATTGCTGAGTTCGAGGCTTGCCTGGGCTACATAGTGAGCTCAGAGCCAGCCTGAACTACAAAGTGAGACCCTGTCTCAAAAAAAAAAAAAAAAAAAAAAAGAAGTGCTGAGGATAGTGACACACTTTGGAAATCTCAGTTATTCTGGACGCTGAGGCAGAAGAATCACAAAATGGAGGCCAATGTGGGTATCTTAGTAAGACTCTGATTCAAAGAAATAACAGGGTACTAGAGATATAGCTCATTGGTAGAGCACTAGCAAGCACCAGGGCCTGGATTTAATCCCTACTTCTGTAGTTACACACACACACACACGCGCGTGCGCACACACATGCACACGTGCACACACACACACACACACACACACACACATAGAAGGACAGAAGGAAATGCAGGAAGCAGTGATTAAAACAGGATTAAAACCATAAACACAAAATCCTGTCATTATCCAAAATTTGCTCATTCATCTTTCCCTCCCCACCTGCCTTTCTTCCTCCTCTTTCTTCTTCATCTCCCCACTTTCTCCTTATTTTTGTGCCACCGAGGATGGGACCTGGGACCTTGAACCTTGTAGGCAATCACTCTGCCACTGATCCAACTCCAATTCACCTGTGTTTGCTGCTTCCGGTCTTGTTTGATGCACCCCTTGCTCGTGACGTCATGTTATTCCATTGTCCGTGCTGCTCATATACAAACTAGAAATACTGCTGGCCTTCTGGTGTTTACAGATTGTCTTTTGATGCAATGAAAATGTATGTGTGACATAATTTTGTTAATAAAATACCAGTGCCATAGGCGACCTGCTACTGCGTTCTTGACCACACTTTAAAAATTGGTATGAAAAGATTCGTTCAGCCTGAGGAAAATCCTTCATAGTCCATTCTGTGCTTTCACATTTATGTGAATTTATTTAAGATAAACAACTTCAATTCACTTTCCCCCCTAGCAGTGCCCCTTTTCTAAAAGTCTAGATTGTGCTTCCCTGTGAACAGACATACATATAATTGATTCTTGGATAGAAGGCTCCTTAGAGACAGAAAAGTTGTTGCCCCAAGAGCACTGATATCAGCCAAAAGAGAAATAGCAATAGTTAGTTCATTAGCCACCTGTTCAGGGTTTTTTTTTTTTTTTTTAATAATGGTTCTGGGGATGGAATCCACGGCCTTGAGAACACCAGGCCAGTGCTTTGTCACTGAGCTCCACCCTACAATGTAATAACAGCCACAACAGTAAGTTAGCAGGTCTGTGTTTCGTATACGGAGGCTCCCTCAGATAGGGATCATCAAAGAAACGGGCTGCCGAGAACATCGGGAAATCATTGATGTAGGGCTCCGAAAGTGAACCAGTCATCGCTGGTGTCAAAAGACCTGGATGGTGGTGCCTTTCTTTGTATTTCCTGTCCGATGGACTTTGTGTTAGTAGAAGTCTTGATATCTCTACAGAATGGCTACAATCCCCTGCCCCCCTTGTGAGATGACTGTGGGGAATCGCACCACGTTATTACCGGGAAGAGCACAGAATCAAGCAAAAGAGAAGGCAATTTTATTCCTTCAGGGGATGAGATAGAATCAGTCTAATTCTTTTCTGCTCAGCACAAGATCACACCGAAACATTGCAACTTAATAAAGCAGCTTTGGAGAAGGTGGAGGGGACCGGAACCAGAGGCCGCAACTCACCGACACGAATGCTTGAGATTTGGTTTCGTTCAGCTGAAGTTGCAATTTCTTCTCGTTGTCATAGACTCCGTAGAGTCTCTTGGACCAGGTCTGAGGTACGCGGCTCTTGAATTTTAATGAACTGTATAAAGCAAATATCCTTTGTAAATCTAGGACCAGGCAGCTACAGTTGTAGAAGATGACGCCAAGCTCTTTCATCTGTGAAATTAAATTTAAAAGCATCAATGTCATGTGCATCTGAGGATGTTAATTTCAGAGAAAAATGCAAAAGAAAGCAGTACCAGTGACATCTTTTTTTTTGTCTTGCATTTGTTATTACATTGAAGTATGCAGCTATAATCACATTACGGGATATAGAAGTGATATGTGAAAAATTTTAAGTAGAACTTTTGCAATTTTGAATTGAGTTCCAGCTTGGCAAATTTCCAGACATGCAACTTTGTTATGACTTACTAGTCTCTGGACCTCTCTGTGCTTTTCTGTGAACTGAAGACAAAAGCATTTATTTCATACAGCTGTTTTGAGATTTAAGATTGTTAATACACATAAAGGACTTAGAACAATGCCTATCACACAGTAATAACCTCGCACAAGCCTCAAGGGTGCCAGACCGATGACTATCTGAGGCCATTCTGTCCATCTTGCTCAGGGCCCGCAGGAGGGAAGTAAAGCTCCACACGGATAAGGCAAGATACAAGTTGCAAATCAGACCTGTGGTGCACAAAGGCCCTGAATGCAGATTTTCTCATTCCCAATCCAAAGTGCCTGTAAATATAGATGCACAGGCTTCATTTGGGTCCTGTTTTGCGAGGCTGAATCACCAGGCTTTGGGGTTGGAGCCAGATGGAGCCACGTTACCCCAATGCTCAAGTCCTCAGCTGTGTGTCTCTGGACAAGCCCTCCAGGGTTTCTCCACGGAGGAAGGTGCCTCCTGACACCTGGCAGCTGGTAGGTAACTCGCAGTGACGTCCTGTGCTTCCAGGGTCTGGCCTGCCACACACAGCGTGGCCCGCCCTCCTGTTGGCCACGCTCCAGAACGCGGCTGTCAGACAGGCGCTCTGACCATCGGGACGGCTCCAGAGAAGACCGTCTTGTAGCCGTGACTGAACACACTCACGGCCGGGCTCCCAGGAGCGACTGCTGTTTCTTTACTAACTGCACCTCAGCTCTTCATTCTCATCCCGTTACAAACAAAATTCATTCAGATATGCAGGCACGGATTTACCCTGACCTCCTAACGGAGCCCAGTTCTGAGTAGAGCCCGGTAATTAAACCCTCCCCAATGATCTAATACAAGCCTGGATCCTGCAGTATGTCCTGAAACTCACTTCCCGAGATACCCACATGGGCATTATTTCTCTCTTGTCCTGACAAGCAGGTATTCAGTGTCCCCGTTCTTCCCGTCCTCCCGCGGGAGGTCAGTGACACCGCCAGTCACAGCACAACGGCCCAGAGTCACCAACAAGCAATTCACTGACTTACTCTATCCTTAGCTAAGTGCTCGGTACTGTTCCAAATCAAACCGGAAGTTGCTCAGGTGACAGGCAAGAGTTGCTTCAGGGAAATGACTGAGTAAAGGCAATAATGACTTCTGTGGACAGCAGTCAAGGGGGGCCGTACCCTGGACGAGGTGTTTCCTATTAGAACCCAAAGCTAAGTGGCACTCCCTGTGCCAGGGGCACTCTGCGTTCTGGCCCCAGCTTCCGCTGTAGGCTCCTTTTGGACATTTACTATCACTGACTTTAACCTGGAAATCTGGTGACACGAATCTTCAAAAGCTAAAGGAAAAGCCAGCAGTATAAAATAAGAATGCTTGTTTAATGGACGACAGTTGTGGGTGCCGCTTGTCCTTTGGTCATCGGGTGGCGAGCGGTGGGGATACTAACGTTCCTACGTCATTCTTAAGCTGCAAGCGAACCTCTTCTGTGTCTCTCTCTAGGTTTTTCTGCAGCGATCAGTACTTCTAACAACTGGACTCTGAAGGAAGATGGAGCGTCCCGTTACCGGCTGTGAGCTTCGGCCTGTGGGGGTGAGAGCACTCTGGTCCGGGGCTCACACACAGAACCATCAGGCAAAGGAGAAGCCAGGCCTGGCCCTGGGCGAGGTGAAGAGAGTCACATTCCCTCCCAGTGTGCCCCTCTCAGCTCCACCTGGGGCAGAAACTTTCCCGGCCGGTTACAGGTATTTGATTCAGGCTGCTGCTGAAGACGAAAGAATGAAGCTGGCTTTTGTTTTCCAGAGACTTCCCCTAGAGCAAAGATTCAGAGCAGGGTTTGGCACAAATCTTAAAATGCTGATAGTGGGGAAAAAAGAGATTTGTGCTTTCGGGGAGTTTCCATATGTAGATTATCACAAGGGAAAAGGAAAAGTTCCAGGTGACGAGTGGAAACGATGTCTCAGCAGTGAGACAAACCGTGTGTGGCCTGGATCTGCCCTCTGCTGGGTGGGGGCGCGCTGGACTCTGCCCACTGGGCACCCCGGATGGGCCACCCTGACTTCTCAGAGGACTCTCACGGCTGGTCTATGCGGTCAGAAAGGAGTGAAACTGACAGGTTAAATGGTCCAATTGTTTGAAATAAAATCATCTTGAGAAAGCTAGAAGTTTATCAGCTAATTATTCTTTGGAAGAGAAAAATTCTTAGGACGGGATGGCTTCTTTTCCCCACAAAGTGGGCAACGCGTTAGCGCTGAACCCAGGGGACTAGGAGAAGCCCGAGGCCTCCGGCTACTGCGGCCCTTCCAGGAAGCTACTCTCGGCACAACTATTTTGTCGAAAACCCAAGTTGTACCAATGGCTTGTTCCTTTGCACCAGCACTTTCGGAAGCGTGAGGGACCCTGGCATGGGCACTTGGCTTCCATGTAATCCGGGGGAGAACATCAGCCTCCCACTCGGGTGGGGGTGGGGACCAGAAGCGGTACCAACGGCTGATGGCGCTGTGTGGTGCGGACTGGGACCAGGTCTGCACCCTGCAAACCTCACAATAACCCACTTCATGGCCAAAGCCTCCGAGCTACGGTGACATGAAGGGATTGCGTGCACATGCGCAGTTGGTAAGCAAGGAAGCGTGGGGGGGGGGGGGGGAGGCGGTGCTCAAAGGCAAGTTTCAGGTTGCATTTTCAGGAAGCATTAGTGACAGGGGGAAGCACCCAGGGCACAAGACGTCAGTGGGTGAGGGCCACACCTCGCTGTTTCTGTCTGTGCCCTCTTCTCTTCTACTAGATGCTGTGGGTGTCAGAACAAAATAAGAATTAGAGAAAGGATGTAATTGCACTAGAAGCAACATTTCCATTTAGTGTTTTCTCAAAAATAGTGGCAAGTGGTTAATAAGGGAACAGGTGAGCAGAGGAGGGGTCTCTTTCAGCCGGCACATGAGGGCAGCACAGAAAGGCCGGTGAGGGTTGCTGGGCTGTACTGGGGAAGCAGAGGCCAGAGCAGGAGTCCGTCTGATGGACGCTCCTGTCAGCGGAGCAGGGACAGGAGCCTCAGCACTGTTCTCTGCTGTGAATCGGGGTAATTAATACCACTTGGCCTGACCACAGCTCAATTTGTCATTCACAGACGTCCAGTCTGTTGTTTTCCTGATTTCACAGAAATGTAGATGAGCATTTCTTTAACTTTCTTGACAAAGACAAAAGAACACGCAACTCTGAGGAACTTCCATGCATCCCGTTGGCTGCTGCTTTATATTCTGAATTTCCATGGGAAATTTAATTATGAGGAGCTCTAACTTCATTTTATTTCTGCCCTCAAGGTGAAAATTTTGTTACTGGGAATGAAACAAAAATAAAGAACTGAATCTTGGTAGCTCAGCGACAGCCTCCTGCTCAAAATGGACTTGCATTCCTGCCCTTTCGCTCCCACAGTGGGTGGCTTTTCCCACTTAGCTTCTTGATGTCTTACTTCCTGTGTCTGCCGAGTGGGAATAATAAATCATGCCCGCAGGAGGAACACACCTAACCGCAGAGAGAGGACAGGATGGAAGCCCCTCGGAGAAGGGCTAGTTCAACCTTACTTCGAAGTTAAGGGTCTGGAGGACCCAGAAGCTGAAGGGACAGCACAGAAGCCTGACCTATGACCTCGGGTCCTGGCCCCCTTTGTCCAGAAGTTCTGGGCAAATACTGTACCAGGGGGCCGGAGGGTTAGCTCAGTGGTTCCAGCGCCTGCCTCGCAAGCGCAACATCCTGAGTTCAATCCCCGGTAACCACATACAATGCTGGGCATGAAGACTCACGCCCACTAGCAATCAATACCACATACCACAGTGCCGGGCGTGGTGGCTCACGCCTGTCATCCCAGCACTCGGGAGGCAGAGGCAGGAGGATTGCTGAGTTCGAGGCTTGCCTAGGCTACACAGTGAGCTCAGAGCCAGCCTGAACTACAAAGTGAGACCCTGTCTCAAAAAAAAAAATACTGTACTAAGTTCGTTTACAGGATAAAGGGAAACTGTGAGTTTGCTCAGCACCCACTTGACTCCTGTTCTGCCTCCTTCCTTCTCTTCTTTCTTTCTACATATTAATTAATGCTTCATCTTTGATAAGGGTCTGGACTTTTTCCAGCGCAGACCCTTATTTACCTGGCATCTTTATTTTTGCCATCAGGATTTCACACAATTTCTTGCGCTTCTCGAGGCAAAGCCAAGCAAATAGAGAAGGTCGTGGCTAGAGTAGGCGGAGGACTCACGAGAGGAACCGTAGAGGAATGGGGCTGGGGTGTGGAACAGGACTAACCAAATTGGAAAGACATATTTCATTTACTCTTTGGAGTACCGTGTTTGCATCTGGCTTCGGCGGAAGAGCTGAGAATGAGTCCTCAGTGTCACATAGGCCTCTCGTCAGCCGGGCCTATTTTTTGTTTCCTCCGTGAGCTATGAGGAGGCTCGGTCTCCCAGTTCCAAGGGACTGTAGTATTTGACGACCTCCGAAATCCCACCCAGGATCCACTCTGTCTTGATAAAACACTGAGCCAGACCTGAGCGACTGTATTTCTCCTTCAGGTTTATGCAATAATCCCCCGGCTCTCCTTATGCACTAGAATATTAACACAATGCAGACCTTAGCCTTTCAGCTTCTGTTCGTGAAAAGATAAAGCAATTAAGGGATCTGCAGAGTCAGAGAAGTTTTTCTTTTCTGAAAGAAAACTGCAAATGTAGAAACTTTTTACTTTTTTCTTTGCGGCTAAGTCATCATATAATAGGCAGAATGGGCAAGTGGAAAGAACTTAATGAGCTTCCATTTGTAGTTCATAATTCATAAAACTAATCCCCGAATTCTGCTTTGAGAGGCCCTGAAGCACAGAAAGGCTCTGGGAGATTTCAGATAATGGATCCCTCCCGTGGCAGAGGAGGGCTTCCGTTTCTCCGTGTGCCTCTGGTGCCCTCCTTCGGATGCAGACAGCGGCTCCGACCTGGCGGCACTGTCTCCAAGTGTGACAGCGCCCCCTTCTAGTAGCCCACAGCGGGGCAGCAGAGACTCCCCAAAGCAACACCGTGCTAGGTTCCCAGCCCTCTGGGCCTCACCCCTCTGTAGCCACTTGACTCTAGAAACTTCTCAGAATGACGAGGCAGACGGGTGCTTCTCCTCTAGTCTGGGCCACCTCTGGACAAGCCTGGAGCTCTGAGTGCCGAGGCTGTACCCCAGGAACTTACCTGCCGTGGGGAGACAGCAAGGAGTCGGATTCGAACTCTAGCCCCCACCTCCTCACTGCTCCGGGGAAGTTCTTTCACCTCTTGTGTCTGTAGCCTGACAAGCTCCTTAATCTCTGTAAAGTGGGCTCGTAAGGGTTCTCACGGTGTTGTTGTGATGCTTAAGCTCTTTCTACGTGCACACACGTGTGTTAGCTATACATACACGCACACACACAACACAGGTGTCAACGTATGCACACATATTATGTGCCATCCACTCAGCACACTGCCTACCAATAGAATCACAAGTATGTGCTATCGTCCTCGTCATCATTGGCACAACAAGGCACACATCGGAAGGGACTCAGCGTTCCCTTCTCCTCCTGATGTCAAGTAGGAAACTTGCCCATTGACGTATTTTCCGCTTTTTAAGCTAATAAAATGACAGTCAACAATATTTATAACGATTGAGGGAGACATGCCTGAGAGGTAAAGATATGTTTCTCTGCACCACGAGTCATTAAGCTGAAACGAATAATCTGGTAGCCAGAAAGGCTGTACAAAACACAAATTACAATCAACTAGGGCACAGCCTCCTGCCGGGACCTGGTCCTTCCCGTTCTCGTGGCGGCTCGAGCACATACATCCTTTCCCTTCGCTGGGCTCCTACCTTGCCTGGCATTGGTCCCAAGATTAAGAGCTTACGCTTTTCCAAACTGTTGGAAGTCATAACTTCTATCTTTCTACTTTTCATTTCGCCCACAGATGTTTGTTGAATGGGTGTATGAAATCCCAAGGAACACTTATCTCAGGGAGAAAAAAGAGTCAGTATTTAAGAAAAAAGAGTCAAAGATTAAAGACAATAAAAAGCCAAACCAAAGAAGTAGGAATGAACCAAAAAATAGATTTTTTAATTAAAAAAGAGGGAGAGAGGTTTCAGAAGACTGAATAATTAAGATGAATAATCAAAGATCTTTTTATGTTGTTGTTAGTGGTAACTGGAAAATCCCTGCCCTCATAATTTTAAACGAGATAGTAAAATTTTCTGGTTCTATTTCAGAGAGGCTCCTTTGAAAGAGGGTTGAGCTGGGCGGAGGTAGATAGACAAGAGAGTAGGAGCTGGATCCTGGGGGGTCCCGGGGGATGGACCAATCAAGCTGCCTGGTGATGATGCCACTGTCACCACGGCTGCACACCAGGGCAAGAGAGCTTGTTAGTGCATTATCTCTTTTCCCACAATCAGGTTCTTCTCTCTCTGCGATTAAACATTTCTGTTCACTCAGTTTGTAACAGTCCAGCAGACTTCACTTTCTGATTCCAGAGGACTTTTTACATTTTAAATTACAGTTGATATTTAAATGAAGATAATGGAACGAAGAAGCTAGTATATTCCTTGACATTTACATGAAAGGGCAGTGTATTTTTTGTGGATTGCATTTATGTAAACACAGACAACATGATAGTGTATGAATTACGTATCCTTATATACAACATCTTTCCTTGATTTTTATAGCTATGGCTATTTCTCCTCAAAAAATTCCATATATATGAGGGCCGGAGATTTAGTTCAGTTGTTCCAGCACCTGCCTAGCAAGTGCAAGGTCCCTGATTGGATCCTTGGTAACCACATATAACAATACCAGGTGTGGTGGCTCACATCTATAATCTCAGAACTCGGGAGGCAGAGGCAGGAAGATTGCTGAGTTCCAGGATTGCCTGGGCTATATAGTGAGTTCAGGGCTAGCCTGAACTACAAAGTGAGACCCTATCTCAAAAAAAAATTCCATACACACACACACACACACACACACACACACACACACAATAGAGGATCAAACTCAAGATCTTGCACTTGCCAGGTAGGCGTAGCATCACTGAGCTACATCCTCAGCCATATATGTACATAATATATATATGTATGTAAGTTTTGTGTGTTTTATGTGCATACATACATAAAACGTTACATACTTTAAAAAAAATCACAGAAGCACTAATAGGAATCCTTTAGCCTTTCTGCAACTGGCTTTTATGCTCCCTCAAGTAGGTGTTTTACATATTAAAAGAATTTTATGTGAGGCCAGCAAGAGCTACGTGCATGAAACGTGAAGTTGTTGTGCGCCGGGTTGATCAGTACTCGCCGAGGTGACCACGCTTAGCGATCACAGAGTCCTGAGAGCCAGTCACATTTGTCTTCTTGCTGGCTCCACACTCCCCAGAGGAGCTGTGGACCCACACGAGGCCCCTTCTAGGACCCCGTGCTCATTCAAGATTATCAGAACCCACAGACTCTGCTGGTAGGATCACAACTATTATTTGGTTTAGTGACGGTGTTTAGGCCAATACACAATTAGCTTCCATGAAGGTAGAATTGACATATAATAAAATCACCCGTTTAGTGCACAGTTCTTAGATTTCTGACATATCACGTAGCGATGCCACAGTCAGGACGCAGAACAGCGGCGCCCCCTGCCGTTTCCTCAGGTCTTTGCAGTCACCCCCTCTTCACGTTTCCGCCGCTGGGAGTCACTGGTCTAATTTTTTGTCTCCATACTTTGCACTCCTATGAATGTCCCATCACTCGAGACACAGGATAACTAGTGATTGCAAGTAAAGCTGCTATACACACCCGTGAGCAGTTTTCTGTGATCACATAGTATTCTTCTCACTTGCACTGAGCTTCTTGAGTCATATGTTTAACTTTATATGAAACTGCCAAGCTGCTTTCCGAAGTGTCTACACCATTTTTCAACCCCATCAGCAGCCATATGTTGTTACCTTAAATTGCTTGGTATTCTTGCTAGAACTTGGTATTTCAGTTAAAAAATTTATTTTTGAAAATTTCCTTTATTCAAATACTAGTGTAGTGGTACCACATTGTGATTTTAGCTGGCATTTCTTTCATGACTGACGTTGTTGAACATATATTTATGTTTTTCTTTGGGCTTACACAAATTGTCTGCAAATTTGTACATCGATGCGTTTGTTAGTAAATTTTGAATCTCATTGAGTTTGAGACGCTTACATATTTCAACATAAATCCCTTATTAGATATTTATAACTGTATCTTCTCAGTCTGAGGCTTGTTTTTTTCTTGCCAGATTTTTTATTAGTACATGTTTGAAGTACACAGTGATTCCTTTCCTCCTGCGGAGTTGGGACATGGCCAGAACCCATCTGAATTCTTTCTCATTTCTTTTCCCTCCTGTTCACCTCCCCTCCCTCCATCTCTTGGGCCTTTTCTCACTTGCAAAGGATCTATCTCACCAATTCCTAGGGACTATCTTTTAGTTTGCTCTTCATTTATATTTTGGATTTCTCATAAAAGAGAAACTATATGATATTTAAAGTTGGATGTATAGTTTATTTCATGTAATATAAGGATCTCAGAATGTATTCCTTTTCCTACAAAGAATTTGAGCCTATCATTTTTCACAGCAGGGTAGTATTCCATGGTGTGTAAATACCACATTTTGTTTATCCGTTTATCTGATGATGGACATACAGACTGCTTGCAAGATTTAGCTATTATAAGTTGTGCTGCTATAAACAC
Source organism: Thryonomys swinderianus (assembly GCA_004025085.1). Taxonomy (NCBI): domain Eukaryota; kingdom Metazoa; phylum Chordata; class Mammalia; order Rodentia; family Thryonomyidae; genus Thryonomys; species Thryonomys swinderianus. Next base: position 33,086 of record PVIC010012514.1, read on the forward strand.
AGGCATGCATAGGTCTCTGTAATATCATATTGTTAGCTCTTTGAGAGAACAGGTGGCTCAAATGAGATTTCCAGCTTTTGCTCTTGAGTACTCTCCGTCCTGATTTCCACAGGGCTATATTCGTTTGCACTGCAACCAACAACATAAAAGGACTCTTTTTTTGTCGGGAGCCTCATAAATGTTTGGTTTATGACAGCCATTCTTTCTGGAGTCCAACATGCCACAGAAAATCAGGAGTTTCCTTAGAGGTCATGATTTCAACTTCTCATTTTAAAGACCAGAATTCAAGATGCTGAGAGGTCATACCCCCAACTCAGTAGTGACTGAATTATTCTGGAAAAACAGAAAATTGGGTGCAACCTCATTGGCCACTAACATGTTATTAAATAAGCTACATTATGTCCATATAGGTGAGTCAAGCCTTTTTTAAGTATGGAGAACAAAGAATTTATTGACCTGAGAAAATGCTCATTTTATACTAGATGTAGCATGATGGCTTTTCTTTTTCAAAAGTAGAAATGGAGGGCCGGAGGGTTAGCTCAGTGGTTCTGGTGCCTGCCTCGCAAGTGCAAGGTCCTGAGTTCGATCCCCGGAAACCACATAGAATGCTGGGCGTGGAGACTCACGCTCACCAACAATCAACACCGCACACCACAATGCCGGGCGTGGTGGCTCACGCCTGTAATCCCAGAACTCGGGAGGCAGGGACAGGAGGATTGCTGAGTTCGCGGCGGCTTGCCTGGGCACCATAGTGAGCTCAGGGCCAGCCTGAACTACAAAGCGAGACCCTGTCTCAAAAAACAACAACAACAAAAAAAAAACAAAACAAAAAAAAGTAGAAATGGAAGTGAATCAGGGAGGGGCTTATGGTATCTCTCAGTATTTTAAAATTTGCTACAAGAATAATGGTTGTATTTTATGTGAGAAAATATTTAAACAATTTTATGTGTTTTAGGAAAACTCTACTTACAGCTAAATAGAAGTCTTTGTACCTGGGCCAGGGATGTAGCCCAGTGGCCCCATGCTTGCCTGGCCAGTGCAAGGTCCTGAGTTTGATCCCCAGTACCAGAAGAAAAAGTATATGTGGACAATGATTGGTGAGAACAGAAAAAGAAAAACAACCCAGTAGTAAAGTGGTCAGATTTTGGCTGTATTTTCCTTTGTGCAGTGGTCTATATTATTTAGAAAATATGATTTTGGGGGAGATATTCATTGTAACTATCTAAGATGGCTTCCTGGATTTGTGAAATGACATGGTCCTGCGTGCTGCAGCCAGATATGCATACACAACCCGAGCTGGTGGTTCTTCTTAGGAAGAGGCCACTGTCCTCGCTTTCCTCTGTCTTCTCTGCTCATTGTAGGGGTTCAGCCCTTCCCTGGGCTGGGTGTGGAGCTCAGCGGTAGAGCACCTGCCCAGGGCACTTGCCCTGGAATCAGTCTCTGGCACAGAAATTAAAAAAAACCCTTATCCATAAGCAGCATACAGAAGGAAATTATAAATTTCTAGTAAAGGTTATTCAAAACACATTTGGAAGGTGGTATAAAGGCTGGTAACAGGGGAGATGCATATGACCAAAATATTGAAATATTTGTATTGAAACAAGATTATCTGTATTGAGTACACCCCAAAATATGAAACGGGGTAAGGGAATGATGGGGTAAACACGATCAAAGTGTGTTACAGCCAAGTATGAATCTTCAAAAATGAAACTCATTAATCTGTACAACAAATAGGGATGATTAGAAAAACACAGGAGAAAAAAATGTATGTGTAACTCTTGGTGCTTTTTCAAGATGCAACACCGATGTTACAACAGCAGCGAGAACAGAGGCTGCCATGACCAAGGACAGACTCCTGTTCTGGTTTTTGCCCCGAATCCTTGCAATCTGAACATCACAGGGCCGCCTACACAGTGACTCGTTCTTGGGAGTGGCTACTGTCATCTTCTCGATGTTTCCAAGGCTGGCTGCTGCCTGCTTGGTAGGCAAGACATAAATATTGCGCATATTTGTAAAAAAGTAAAATAAAACTGCACCCAGAAGATGAGGACATTCAACTGAAAGCTAAATTCCCCTTTGAAGCGTATACAAAATTGAATTTCCTTTTAAAATTTCCCAAGACTGCCATCAGAGAATGAGAGCCAGGAATATTTGAAGCAAGGACCTCTGTTTTGGACCTGTGTTTTTTTATTCAATAGAAGGAACAATTATTTCTCCTCTGAATAAAGTGGATGCTTTTGGCTGAGTGTTGTCACTGGTGAAGGGCTTTCTCACTGTTACACTCTGTTACCTGCTCCCCTCGGCAGGTTGCTTAATTATCAGATGAAAAGACCACATGTAATGACTACACCTGTTACCTGGGAAGCAGGACAGTATTATTATTGTCACTTTGTAACTGAGAAACCTAAAGTATGAAGAAAATTGTCCAGCCTCAAATCCCCAGAAAAGCAGTGCCTGTTATTTCCTAGGCTTACCTATTTTCTGTTCTTAGTCCTCTGGGAAATTCTAATGTGTTAAGATTCTTTTTCCCCCAGAGGTGAAACACTAGCAATTAGTCTCACAGAATATTATCGTATATTTATTTGAGAATTTCCAACAAACATTTAGTTCTAGCTTCAAGGCTGCAGCACTACGAAAACACAGGGAGCTGTGCTCTGGCTCATTTATATGAATACATTTTGCAAAATAGGTTTCTACTACATTAAAAAGAATATACAGCTCAAGGCATGCCAGATCGGGAGGTGTGGGCATTGTTCTGATGTTGGAAGTATCTGCAATGGGAGTTAGATCGTAGCATGGCATCAAAATACCTTCCAGTCGGGCACAACGTATCATTGTTCTGAAGTAGAAAAGGACACGGTCTAACCAGTAAAAAGAAGCATATCAGCAGCATTTGGCACCAGCTTGTCCAAAGCAGGAAGGGAGACCCTGCAGCCTTCAAGCCCGTTCTACTCCTCAGATGTATTTATCTGCCAGTGTTCCATCAATATGTTTTGATTGTGGCTGCCATGAACACTTTTGACAACTCAGAGAGTTAAGAAATCTCTGAAAATATAAGTAAAGGAATGAGGGAAACATCTTCCTTGAGTCTTAACTCTTATCAGGAGGACAGAGTAAAAAGCATTTGATTTTAGCCAAGTTAGAATTCACAGAGCTAAAAAAGTGGAGGAAGAACAAAGGAGGGAAGAAGGAAGGAGAAAAGAAGGGGACATGGAGGGAGGGAAAGAAAGAGGTGGAAAGGATGTCGGAAAACAAAAAAAATCCTTTTTCATACATTTCCCCTTTAACATAGCTCAACATATTAGTTACTTTTCTAATTGCTCAAACCAAACACCGGACACCCAAAGTTAAAGGAGAAAAGGGTTCATTTAGCTCAGAGTTTGTAGGAGTTTCAGTACACAGTTGGCTTGCTGCAAGGCAAGGTGGCACGATCTAGGGGCACTGGAGAGGAGAAACACTTCATGATGGGCAGAAGACAGCAAAACAAGCAAAGCGCTTCAGCAGCTTCCTTCTGACCCTTTCATATGCTATGTAGAGTTACAGGCTGATATCAAACTAATCAGTGAGCTGATGTAGTAATCACACACATTCAATCCTAGCGCCACACACTCTAGATCCACTCATCTCTGAAAAGTCCCACCTATGACTGCATGAGGCCTTGGAGGGACATCTAGACACAGTCGTAACACTCCCTCACTCTTAGAACATGCATACTGGGAAACCAGCCGTCCGGTCATTCTTTCTCTCTGCCTTTTTGTACTCATGAGCTTTGGCTAGGACAAATTTGCATTATCCAATACTAAAGGAGAAGAAAAAGAAAATTCACAATTACTGAAACTTGGAAGTGGCCTACGTGTTCACCAACAGAGGAATGGATAAAGAAAATGCAGTATTTACACACAGTGGAGTACAGTTGTGCCACAAAGGATAAACCTGAGTCATTTGTAGAAAAATGGATATACTATGAGACCATAATGTTAAGTGAGATAAGTCAGACACACAAACTTAAATATATGGTTTCTCTTACAGGAGAAATACAAAATGTAAATGAAGAACAAAACAAAAGATAGATAATGGGAAATATAGAGATAGATATCTCTCAAATGAGAGGGGATGAAGAGAGAGAGGAGAGAAAGGGGATAAAAAGGGAATTAAGTTGTGTTCTATACATGTGTCAACTCCATGTAAGGAATGGAAATGTTATGTACTGCAAACATCTGGTAATAAAAAAGAAAATAAAAAGATGAAAGAAGAAGAGAGAAGATGGCAAAAGAGCTAGACTAACAGGGAGAGAAGGATGGAAGGCCAATCCTCTCCACCTGAGGAAAGACATAATATTATTCAACTTTTTTTGAGACCTTCTAAAAATAATATATATGATAGCATGTATTTATAATATTATATACCTGTAATATCTATTTATATTCTAACAGATGTAAATAACCCCTTATCTGTCTACAAATAATTTACTACTTCAATTTCTTAATGTTGGCATCATTTGAAAGCTTTTGGAAGACTTTATGTGTACAGGGGATATGTGATTAATTGTGCAAGTTATCACTGTTACTATTTAAAGAGAGATTTGGGCTCAGTAAGATTCTTGCAAACAGATGCAGCAAATCATCAAGAAGGTTATAAATCATGACCAAAATGGATTCATCCTAATGACATAGGGATGGTTCAACATATGTACATCAATACACTATATTAACAGAGTCAAGGACAAAACTGTATGATCCTCTCAATAGGTGCATAGAGAGTGTTTGACAATGTACAACACCCACTCATGAAAAAACCTGGAGAAAACTGGTATAGAAGATCTTTCTTTCATTCTGACAAAAGCCATCTATGACAAACCAACAGACAATATCACACTGAATGGTCAAAACTTGAAAGCTTTTACTCTAAAATTAGGAACAAGGAAAGGATGCCCACTGTCACCATTCTTGTTCAATGGAACACTGGAATCACTAGCCAGAGGAATTAGACAAGAGAAAGAAATGCAAAGAATAAGGACAGGAAAGGAAGAAGTTAAATTATCATTATTTGGAGGTGACATGCTACTCTACAGAGAAGATTCCCCAAATTCCACCAAAAGACTTTCAGATTTGGTCTCCAAATTCAGTATCTTAGGTGGATGCAAAGTCAACCCTCAAAAATCAGTAGCCTTCCTGTACATGATTAATAAACTCAGAGAGAGACAGAGAGAGAGAGAGCGAGAGACAGACAGAAAGACAGAGACAGAGAGAGACAGACACAGAAAAGGGAGAGGGAGAGATTAGAGAAATAATCTTTTTCATAATAGCATCCAAAACATGAAATAACTAGGAATCAGTCTAATGAAGGAAGTAAAAGACCCTATACTGACAACTACAGTACTCTGAGAAAAGATTTAACAGGATAGATATGCATTGTTTTTGGATAGGAAAAAGCAATATAGTGTAAACGGCCATACTTCCAAAATCGGGATTCAATGCAATCCCAATCAAAATCCCAACAGCATATCTCACAAAGCTATTGTAGATAGGGAGGGGAAGGGACTTGGTGGGGAGTGGAATAAAATTTGATTCAATTAAAAAAATAATAAGTTTTATGAACAGGAAAAGAAAGGATTTGGGTAAAGGAAACACAGTTTTCAATGTCCACACATTGATCATTTATTTGAAAGCAGAAAAAAGAGATGCCTGCAGTTATAACCAATAAAGGAAAGAAGGAAAGTATTTTTAAAAACCCCATCTGGTCTCCAAATCAAATCACCCTCAACTCCACCAGATGTTAAAAATCCAGGTGAATGTGGGGGAAGGGACTGTTAAGACAATTTTGTAGATGAAGTTTTTCCTTACTTTGTGCAAATTAAGCTATATTCTCCTGGAAGGTTCTGTCGTATTTTCTAGTGAGTCGCCACATGTTTTAGAACTTTCAACGTGGGGCTTGGTGGCTTAAACCTGTAATCCCAGCACTCAGGAGGCAGAGGCGGGAGGATTGTTGAGTTCGAGGCTTGCCTGGGCTACATAGTGAGCTCAAGGCCAGTCTGAACTACAAAGCGAGACCCTGTCTCAAAAAAAACACAAGAACTTTAAGATCAACGCACGGCACTGTTCTTGAGTTCTGCTCTCCAGACTCATTGGTGTCTTGCAAGTATTTAGCCGGGTCAGTGTTCAGTATATGAATATTTTATTTGTAAGAGGATTTGGGGGAAAGAAAAACACACAGAAACAAAGAAATGAAATTCTAGAAGTGGCTTTTTAAAGAGCCCCCAAAGTTTGTTTCTAACTTAGAAACAAACCAAGCACTCTGGGTTAACTCATCTATTTGACAACGAGAGTGGGCGTGAGCAGGAAGGCTCCTCTCACCTCCGCAGCACTTCGGGGCTCTGCTTTCAACACCTTTCGCGTGTTGCTTGTGGGACCCTTCTGAGCTCAGTCACTTGCGCCTCCAGTTACATCTACAACTTCTCAGACGGCTGCTCAGCACTGCTGTTCTCGGTTTATACATGATTCCAGTGTTTGCGTGTTCCCTGTAATGTTTGAGGCTTCTTTTCTTCTACGGAGGCCC